>JAWZYT010006913.1:0-37495 GCA_034508575.1 Petrolisthes manimaculis | reverse complement strand
AACCTAACCTAACCTAACCTAACCTAACCTAACCTAACCTAACCTAACCTAACCTAACCTAACCTAACCTAACCTAACCTAACCTAACCTAACCTAACCTAACCTAACCTAACCTAACCTAACCTAACCTAACCTAACCTAACCTAACCTAACCTAACCTAACCTAACCTAACCTAACCTAACCTAACCTAACCTAACCTAACCTAACCTAACCTAACCTAACCTAACCTAACCTAACCTAACCTAACCTAACCTAACCTAACCTAACCTAACCTAACCTAACCTAACCTAACCTAACCTAACCTAACCTAACCTAACCTAACCTAACCTAACCTAACCTAACCTAACCTAACCTAACCTAACCTAACCTAACCTAACCTAACCTAACCTAACCTAACCTAACCTAACCTAACCTAACCTAACCTAACCTAACCTAACCTAACCTAACCTAACCTAACCTAACCTAACCTAACCTAACCTAACCTAACCTAACCTAACCTAACCTAACCTAACCTAACCTAACCTAACCTAACCTAACCTAACCTAACCTAACCTAACCTAACCTAACCTAACCTAACCTAACCTAACCTAACCTAACCTAACCTAACCTAACCTAACCTAACCTAACCTAACCTAACCTAACCTAACCTAACCTAACCTAACCTAACCTAACCTAACCTAACCTAACCTAACCTAACCTAACCTAACCTAACCTAACCTAACCTAACCTAACCTAACCTAACCTAACCTAACCTAACCTAACCTAACCTAACCTAACCTAACCTAACCTAACCTAACCTAACCTAACCTAACCTAACCTAACCTAACCTAACCTAACCTAACCTAACCTAACCTAACCTAACCTAACCTAACCTAACCTAACCTAACCTAACCTAACCTAACCTAACCTAACCTAACCTAACCTAACCTAACCTAACCTAACCTAACCTAACCTAACCTAACCTAACCTAACCTAACCTAACCTAACCTAACCTAACCTAACCTAACCTAACCTAACCTAACCTAACCTAACCTAACCTAACCTAACCTAACCTAACCTAACCTAACCTAACCTAACCTAACCTAACCTAACCTAACCTAACCTAACCTAACCTAACCTAACCTAACCTAACCTAACCTAACCTAACCTAACCTAACCTAACCTAACCTAACCTAACCTAACCTAACCTAACCTAACCTAACCTAACCTAACCTAACCTAACCTAACCTAACCTAACCTAACCTAACCTAACCTAACCTAACCTAACCTAACCTAACCTAACCTAACCTAACCTAACCTAACCTAACCTAACCTAACCTAACCTAACCTAACCTAACCTAACCTAACCTAACCTAACCTAACCTAACCTAACCTAACCTAACCTAACCTAACCTAACCTAACCTAACCTAACCTAACCTAACCTAACCTAACCTAACCTAACCTAACCTAACCTAACCTAACCTAACCTAACCTAACCTAACCTAACCTAACCTAACCTAACCTAACCTAACCTAACCTAACCTAACCTAACCTAACCTAACCTAACCTAACCTAACCTAACCTAACCTAACCTAACCTAACCTAACCTAACCTAACCTAACCTAACCTAACCTAACCTAACCTAACCTAACCTAACCTAACCTAACCTAACCTAACCTAACCTAACCTAACCTAACCTAACCTAACCTAACCTAACCTAACCTAACCTAACCTAACCTAACCTAACCTAACCTAACCTAACCTAACCTAACCTAACCTAACCTAACCTAACCTAACCTAACCTAACCTAACCTAACCTAACCTAACCTAACCTAACGCTAACCTAACCTAACCTAACCTAACCTAACCTAACCTAACCTAACCTAACCTAACCTAACCTAACCTAACCTAACCTAACCTAACCTAACCTAACCTAACCTAACCTAACCTAACCTAACCTAACCTAACCTAACCTAACCTAACCTAACCTAACCTAACCTAACCTAACCTAACCTAACCTAACCTAACCTAACCTAACCTAACCTAACCTAACCTAACCTAACCTAACCTAACCTAACCTAACCTAACCTAACCTAACCTAACCTAACCTAACCTAACCTAACCTAACCTAACCTAACCTAACCTAACCTAACCTAACCTAACCTAACCTAACCTAACCTAACCTAACCTAACCTAACCTAACCTAACCTAACCTAACCTAACCTAACCTAACCTAACCTAACCTAACCTAACCTAACCTAACCTAACCTAACCTAACCTAACCTAACCTAACCTAACCTAACCTAACCTAACCTAACCTAACCTAACCTAACCTAACCTAACCTAACCTAACCTAACCTAACCTAACCTAACCTAACCTAACCTAACCTAACCTAACCTAACCTAACCTAACCTAACCTAACCTAACCTAACCTAACCTAACCTAACCTAACCTAACCTAACCTAACCTAACCTAACCTAACCTAACCTAACCTAACCTAACCTAACCTAACCTAACCTAACCTAACCTAACCTAACCTAACCTAACCTAACCTAACCTAACCTAACCTAACCTAACCTAACCTAACCTAACCTAACCTAACCTAACCTAACCTAACCTAACCTAACCTAACCTAACCTAACCTAACCTAACCTAACCTAACCTAACCTAACCTAACCTAACCTAACCTAACCTAACCTAACCTAACCTAACCTAACCTAACCTAACCTAACCTAACCTAACCTAACCTAACCTAACCTAACCTAACCTAACCTAACCTAACCTAACCTAACCTAACCTAACCTAACCTAACCTAACCTAACCTAACCTAACCTAACCTAACCTAACCTAACCTAACCTAACCTAACCTAACCTAACCTAACCTAACCTAACCTAACCTAACCTAACCTAACCTAACCTAACCTAACCTAACCTAACCTAACCTAACCTAACCTAACCTAACCTAACCTAACCTAACCTAACCTAACCTAACCTAACCTAACCTAACCTAACCTAACCTAACCTAACCTAACCTAACCTAACCTAACCTAACCTAACCTAACCTAACCTAACCTAACCTAACCTAACCTAACCTAACCTAACCTAACCTAACCTAACCTAACCTAACCTAACCTAACCTAACCTAACCTAACCTAACCTAACCTAACCTAACCTAACCTAACCTAACCTAACCTAACCTAACCTAACCTAACCTAACCTAACCTAACCTAACCTAACCTAACCTAACCTAACCTAACCTAACCTAACCTAACCTAACCTAACCTAACCTAACCTAACCTAACCTAACCTAACCTAACCTAACCTAACCTAACCTAACCTAACCTAACCTAACCTAACCTAACCTAACCTAACCTAACCTAACCTAACCTAACCTAACCTAACCTAACCTAACCTAACCTAACCTAACCTAACCTAACCTAACCTAACCTAACCTAACCTAACCTAACCTAACCTAACCTAACCTAACCTAACCTAACCTAACCTAACCTAACCTAACCTAACCTAACCTAACCTAACCTAACCTAACCTAACCTAACCTAACCTAACCTAACCTAACCTAACCTAACCTAACCTAACCTAACCTAACCTAACCTAACCTAACCTAACCTAACCTAACCTAACCTAACCTAACCTAACCTAACCTAACCTAACCTAACCTAACCTAACCTAACCTAACCTAACCTAACCTAACCTAACCTAACCTAACCTAACCTAACCTAACCTAACCTAACCTAACCTAACCTAACCTAACCTAACCTAACCTAACCTAACCTAACCTAACCTAACCTAACCTAACCTAACCTAACCTAACCTAACCTAACCTAACCTAACCTAACCTAACCTAACCTAACCTAACCTAACCTAACCTAACCTAACCTAACCTAACCTAACCTAACCTAACCTAACCTAACCTAACCTAACCTAACCTAACCTAACCTAACCTAACCTAACCTAACCTAACCTAACCTAACCTAACCTAACCTAACCTAACCTAACCTAACCTAACCTAACCTAACCTAACCTAACCTAACCTAACCTAACCTAACCTAACCTAACCTAACCTAACCTAACCTAACCTAACCTAACCTAACCTAACCTAACCTAACCTAACCTAACCTAACCTAACCTAACCTAACCTAACCTAACCTAACCTAACCTAACCTAACCTAACCTAACCTAACCTAACCTAACCTAACCTAACCTAACCTAACCTAACCTAACCTAACCTAACCTAACCTAACCTAACCTAACCTAACCTAACCTAACCTAACCTAACCTAACCTAACCTAACCTAACCTAACCTAACCTAACCTAACCTAACCTAACCTAACCTAACCTAACCTAACCTAACCTAACCTAACCTAACCTAACCTAACCTAACCTAACCTAACCTAACCTAACCTAACCTAACCTAACCTAACCTAACCTAACCTAACCTAACCTAACCTAACCTAACCTAACCTAACCTAACCTAACCTAACCTAACCTAACCTAACCTAACCTAACCTAACCTAACCTAACCTAACCTAACCTAACCTAACCTAACCTAACCTAACCTAACCTAACCTAACCTAACCTAACCTAACCTAACCTAACCTAACCTAACCTAACCTAACCTAACCTAACCTAACCTAACCTAACCTAACCTAACCTAACCTAACCTAACCTAACCTAACCTAACCTAACCTAACCTAACCTAACCTAACCTAACCTAACCTAACCTAACCTAACCTAACCTAACCTAACCTAACCTAACCTAACCTAACCTAACCTAACCTAACCTAACCTAACCTAACCTAACCTAACCTAACCTAACCTAACCTAACCTAACCTAACCTAACCTAACCTAACCTAACCTAACCTAACCTAACCTAACCTAACCTAACCTAACCTAACCTAACCTAACCTAACCTAACCTAACCTAACCTAACCTAACCTAACCTAACCTAACCTAACCTAACCTAACCTAACCTAACCTAACCTAACCTAACCTAACCTAACCTAACCTAACCTAACCTAACCTAACCTAACCTAACCTAACCTAACCTAACCTAACCTAACCTAACCTAACCTAACCTAACCTAACCTAACCTAACCTAACCTAACCTAACCTAACCTAACCTAACCTAACCTAACCTAACCTAACCTAACCTAACCTAACCTAACCTAACCTAACCTAACCTAACCTAACCTAACCTAACCTAACCTAACCTAACCTAACCTAACCTAACCTAACCTAACCTAACCTAACCTAACCTAACCTAACCTAACCTAACCTAACCTAACCTAACCTAACCTAACCTAACCTAACCTAACCTAACCTAACCTAACCTAACCTAACCTAACCTAACCTAACCTAACCTAACCTAACCTAACCTAACCTAACCTAACCTAACCTAACCTAACCTAACCTAACCTAACCTAACCTAACCTAACCTAACCTAACCTAACCTAACCTAACCTAACCTAACCTAACCTAACCTAACCTAACCTAACCTAACCTAACCTAACCTAACCTAACCTAACCTAACCTAACCTAACCTAACCTAACCTAACCTAACCTAACCTAACCTAACCTAACCTAACCTAACCTAACCTAACCTAACCTAACCTAACCTAACCTAACCTAACCTAACCTAACCTAACCTAACCTAACCTAACCTAACCTAACCTAACCTAACCTAACCTAACCTAACCTAACCTAACCTAACCTAACCTAACCTAACCTAACCTAACCTAACCTAACCTAACCTAACCTAACCTAACCTAACCTAACCTAACCTAACCTAACCTAACCTAACCTAACCTAACCTAACCTAACCTAACCTAACCTAACCTAACCTAACCTAACCTAACCTAACCTAACCTAACCTAACCTAACCTAACCTAACCTAACCTAACCTAACCTAACCTAACCTAACCTAACCTAACCTAACCTAACCTAACCTAACCTAACCTAACCTAACCTAACCTAACCTAACCTAACCTAACCTAACCTAACCTAACCTAACCTAACCTAACCTAACCTAACCTAACCTAACCTAACCTAACCTAACCTAACCTAACCTAACCTAACCTAACCTAACCTAACCTAACCTAACCTAACCTAACCTAACCTAACCTAACCTAACCTAACCTAACCTAACCTAACCTAACCTAACCTAACCTAACCTAACCTAACCTAACCTAACCTAACCTAACCTAACCTAACCTAACCTAACCTAACCTAACCTAACCTAACCTAACCTAACCTAACCTAACCTAACCTAACCTAACCTAACCTAACCTAACCTAACCTAACCTAACCTAACCTAACCTAACCTAACCTAACCTAACCTAACCTAACCTAACCTAACCTAACCTAACCTAACCTAACCTAACCTAACCTAACCTAACCTAACCTAACCTAACCTAACCTAACCTAACCTAACCTAACCTAACCTAACCTAACCTAACCTAACCTAACCTAACCTAACCTAACCTAACCTAACCTAACCTAACCTAACCTAACCTAACCTAACCTAACCTAACCTAACCTAACCTAACCTAACCTAACCTAACCTAACCTAACCTAACCTAACCTAACCTAACCTAACCTAACCTAACCTAACCTAACCTAACCTAACCTAACCTAACCTAACCTAACCTAACCTAACCTAACCTAACCTAACCTAACCTAACCTAACCTAACCTAACCTAACCTAACCTAACCTAACCTAACCTAACCTAACCTAACCTAACCTAACCTAACCTAACCTAACCTAACCTAACCTAACCTAACCTAACCTAACCTAACCTAACCTAACCTAACCTAACCTAACCTAACCTAACCTAACCTAACCTAACCTAACCTAACCTAACCTAACCTAACCTAACCTAACCTAACCTAACCTAACCTAACCTAACCTAACCTAACCTAACCTAACCTAACCTAACCTAACCTAACCTAACCTAACCTAACCTAACCTAACCTAACCTAACCTAACCTAACCTAACCTAACCTAACCTAACCTAACCTAACCTAACCTAACCTAACCTAACCTAACCTAACCTAACCTAACCTAACCTAACCTAACCTAACCTAACCTAACCTAACCTAACCTAACCTAACCTAACCTAACCTAACCTAACCTAACCTAACCTAACCTAACCTAACCTAACCTAACCTAACCTAACCTAACCTAACCTAACCTAACCTAACCTAACCTAACCTAACCTAACCTAACCTAACCTAACCTAACCTAACCTAACCTAACCTAACCTAACCTAACCTAACCTAACCTAACCTAACCTAACCTAACCTAACCTAACCTAACCTAACCTAACCTAACCTAACCTAACCTAACCTAACCTAACCTAACCTAACCTAACCTAACCTAACCTAACCTAACCTAACCTAACCTAACCTAACCTAACCTAACCTAACCTAACCTAACCTAACCTAACCTAACCTAACCTAACCTAACCTAACCTAACCTAACCTAACCTAACCTAACCTAACCTAACCTAACCTAACCTAACCTAACCTAACCTAACCTAACCTAACCTAACCTAACCTAACCTAACCTAACCTAACCTAACCTAACCTAACCTAACCTAACCTAACCTAACCTAACCTAACCTAACCTAACCTAACCTAACCTAACCTAACCTAACCTAACCTAACCTAACCTAACCTAACCTAACCTAACCTAACCTAACCTAACCTAACCTAACCTAACCTAACCTAACCTAACCTAACCTAACCTAACCTAACCTAACCTAACCTAACCTAACCTAACCTAACCTAACCTAACCTAACCTAACCTAACCTAACCTAACCTAACCTAACCTAACCTAACCTAACCTAACCTAACCTAACCTAACCTAACCTAACCTAACCTAACCTAACCTAACCTAACCTAACCTAACCTAACCTAACCTAACCTAACCTAACCTAACCTAACCTAACCTAACCTAACCTAACCTAACCTAACCTAACCTAACCTAACCTAACCTAACCTAACCTAACCTAACCTAACCTAACCTAACCTAACCTAACCTAACCTAACCTAACCTAACCTAACCTAACCTAACCTAACCTAACCTAACCTAACCTAACCTAACCTAACCTAACCTAACCTAACCTAACCTAACCTAACCTAACCTAACCTAACCTAACCTAACCTAACCTAACCTAACCTAACCTAACCTAACCTAACCTAACCTAACCTAACCTAACCTAACCTAACCTAACCTAACCTAACCTAACCTAACCTAACCTAACCTAACCTAACCTAACCTAACCTAACCTAACCTAACCTAACCTAACCTAACCTAACCTAACCTAACCTAACCTAACCTAACCTAACCTAACCTAACCTAACCTAACCTAACCTAACCTAACCTAACCTAACCTAACCTAACCTAACCTAACCTAACCTAACCTAACCTAACCTAACCTAACCTAACCTAACCTAACCTAACCTAACCTAACCTAACCTAACCTAACCTAACCTAACCTAACCTAACCTAACCTAACCTAACCTAACCTAACCTAACCTAACCTAACCTAACCTAACCTAACCTAACCTAACCTAACCTAACCTAACCTAACCTAACCTAACCTAACCTAACCTAACCTAACCTAACCTAACCTAACCTAACCTAACCTAACCTAACCTAACCTAACCTAACCTAACCTAACCTAACCTAACCTAACCTAACCTAACCTAACCTAACCTAACCTAACCTAACCTAACCTAACCTAACCTAACCTAACCTAACCTAACCTAACCTAACCTAACCTAACCTAACCTAACCTAACCTAACCTAACCTAACCTAACCTAACCTAACCTAACCTAACCTAACCTAACCTAACCTAACCTAACCTAACCTAACCTAACCTAACCTAACCTAACCTAACCTAACCTAACCTAACCTAACCTAACCTAACCTAACCTAACCTAACCTAACCTAACCTAACCTAACCTAACCTAACCTAACCTAACCTAACCTAACCTAACCTAACCTAACCTAACCTAACCTAACCTAACCTAACCTAACCTAACCTAACCTAACCTAACCTAACCTAACCTAACCTAACCTAACCTAACCTAACCTAACCTAACCTAACCTAACCTAACCTAACCTAACCTAACCTAACCTAACCTAACCTAACCTAACCTAACCTAACCTAACCTAACCTAACCTAACCTAACCTAACCTAACCTAACCTAACCTAACCTAACCTAACCTAACCTAACCTAACCTAACCTAACCTAACCTAACCTAACCTAACCTAACCTAACCTAACCTAACCTAACCTAACCTAACCTAACCTAACCTAACCTAACCTAACCTAACCTAACCTAACCTAACCTAACCTAACCTAACCTAACCTAACCTAACCTAACCTAACCTAACCTAACCTAACCTAACCTAACCTAACCTAACCTAACCTAACCTAACCTAACCTAACCTAACCTAACCTAACCTAACCTAACCTAACCTAACCTAACCTAACCTAACCTAACCTAACCTAACCTAACCTAACCTAACCTAACCTAACCTAACCTAACCTAACCTAACCTAACCTAACCTAACCTAACCTAACCTAACCTAACCTAACCTAACCTAACCTAACCTAACCTAACCTAACCTAACCTAACCTAACCTAACCTAACCTAACCTAACCTAACCTAACCTAACCTAACCTAACCTAACCTAACCTAACCTAACCTAACCTAACCTAACCTAACCTAACCTAACCTAACCTAACCTAACCTAACCTAACCTAACCTAACCTAACCTAACCTAACCTAACCTAACCTAACCTAACCTAACCTAACCTAACCTAACCTAACCTAACCTAACCTAACCTAACCTAACCTAACCTAACCTAACCTAACCTAACCTAACCTAACCTAACCTAACCTAACCTAACCTAACCTAACCTAACCTAACCTAACCTAACCTAACCTAACCTAACCTAACCTAACCTAACCTAACCTAACCTAACCTAACCTAACCTAACCTAACCTAACCTAACCTAACCTAACCTAACCTAACCTAACCTAACCTAACCTAACCTAACCTAACCTAACCTAACCTAACCTAACCTAACCTAACCTAACCTAACCTAACCTAACCTAACCTAACCTAACCTAACCTAACCTAACCTAACCTAACCTAACCTAACCTAACCTAACCTAACCTAACCTAACCTAACCTAACCTAACCTAACCTAACCTAACCTAACCTAACCTAACCTAACCTAACCTAACCTAACCTAACCTAACCTAACCTAACCTAACCTAACCTAACCTAACCTAACCTAACCTAACCTAACCTAACCTAACCTAACCTAACCTAACCTAACCTAACCTAACCTAACCTAACCTAACCTAACCTAACCTAACCTAACCTAACCTAACCTAACCTAACCTAACCTAACCTAACCTAACCTAACCTAACCTAACCTAACCTAACCTAACCTAACCTAACCTAACCTAACCTAACCTAACCTAACCTAACCTAACCTAACCTAACCTAACCTAACCTAACCTAACCTAACCTAACCTAACCTAACCTAACCTAACCTAACCTAACCTAACCTAACCTAACCTAACCTAACCTAACCTAACCTAACCTAACCTAACCTAACCTAACCTAACCTAACCTAACCTAACCTAACCTAACCTAACCTAACCTAACCTAACCTAACCTAACCTAACCTAACCTAACCTAACCTAACCTAACCTAACCTAACCTAACCTAACCTAACCTAACCTAACCTAACCTAACCTAACCTAACCTAACCTAACCTAACCTAACCTAACCTAACCTAACCTAACCTAACCTAACCTAACCTAACCTAACCTAACCTAACCTAACCTAACCTAACCTAACCTAACCTAACCTAACCTAACCTAACCTAACCTAACCTAACCTAACCTAACCTAACCTAACCTAACCTAACCTAACCTAACCTAACCTAACCTAACCTAACCTAACCTAACCTAACCTAACCTAACCTAACCTAACCTAACCTAACCTAACCTAACCTAACCTAACCTAACCTAACCTAACCTAACCTAACCTAACCTAACCTAACCTAACCTAACCTAACCTAACCTAACCTAACCTAACCTAACCTAACCTAACCTAACCTAACCTAACCTAACCTAACCTAACCTAACCTAACCTAACCTAACCTAACCTAACCTAACCTAACCTAACCTAACCTAACCTAACCTAACCTAACCTAACCTAACCTAACCTAACCTAACCTAACCTAACCTAACCTAACCTAACCTAACCTAACCTAACCTAACCTAACCTAACCTAACCTAACCTAACCTAACCTAACCTAACCTAACCTAACCTAACCTAACCTAACCTAACCTAACCTAACCTAACCTAACCTAACCTAACCTAACCTAACCTAACCTAACCTAACCTAACCTAACCTAACCTAACCTAACCTAACCTAACCTAACCTAACCTAACCTAACCTAACCTAACCTAACCTAACCTAACCTAACCTAACCTAACCTAACCTAACCTAACCTAACCTAACCTAACCTAACCTAACCTAACCTAACCTAACCTAACCTAACCTAACCTAACCTAACCTAACCTAACCTAACCTAACCTAACCTAACCTAACCTAACCTAACCTAACCTAACCTAACCTAACCTAACCTAACCTAACCTAACCTAACCTAACCTAACCTAACCTAACCTAACCTAACCTAACCTAACCTAACC
The DNA here is from genome assembly GCA_034508575.1 of Petrolisthes manimaculis. Taxonomy (NCBI): domain Eukaryota; kingdom Metazoa; phylum Arthropoda; class Malacostraca; order Decapoda; family Porcellanidae; genus Petrolisthes; species Petrolisthes manimaculis. The sequence continues at coordinate 25,740 of JAWZYT010006913.1, read as the reverse complement.
TAACCTAACCTAACCTAACCTAACCTAACCTAACCTAACCTAACCTAACCTAACCTAACCTAACCTAACCTAACCTAACCTAACCTAACCTAACCTAACCTAACCTAACCTAACCTAACCTAACCTAACCTAACCTAACCTAACCTAACCTAACCTAACCTAACCTAACCTAACCTAACCTAACCTAACCTAACCTAACCTAACCTAACCTAACCTAACCTAACCTAACCTAACCTAACCTAACCTAACCTAACCTAACCTAACCTAACCTAACCTAACCTAACCTAACCTAACCTAACCTAACCTAACCTAACCTAACCTAACCTAACCTAACCTAACCTAACCTAACCTAACCTAACCTAACCTAACCTAACCTAACCTAACCTAACCTAACCTAACCTAACCTAACCTAACCTAACCTAACCTAACCTAACCTAACCTAACCTAACCTAACCTAACCTAACCTAACCTAACCTAACCTAACCTAACCTAACCTAACCTAACCTAACCTAACCTAACCTAACCTAACCTAACCTAACCTAACCTAACCTAACCTAACCTAACCTAACCTAACCTAACCTAACCTAACCTAACCTAACCTAACCTAACCTAACCTAACCTAACCTAACCTAACCTAACCTAACCTAACCTAACCTAACCTAACCTAACCTAACCTAACCTAACCTAACCTAACCTAACCTAACCTAACCTAACCTAACCTAACCTAACCTAACCTAACCTAACCTAACCTAACCTAACCTAACCTAACCTAACCTAACCTAACCTAACCTAACCTAACCTAACCTAACCTAACCTAACCTAACCTAACCTAACCTAACCTAACCTAACCTAACCTAACCTAACCTAACCTAACCTAACCTAACCTAACCTAACCTAACCTAACCTAACCTAACCTAACCTAACCTAACCTAACCTAACCTAACCTAACCTAACCTAACCTAACCTAACCTAACCTAACCTAACCTAACCTAACCTAACCTAACCTAACCTAACCTAACCTAACCTAACCTAACCTAACCTAACCTAACCTAACCTAACCTAACCTAACCTAACCTAACCTAACCTAACCTAACCTAACCTAACCTAACCTAACCTAACCTAACCTAACCTAACCTAACCTAACCTAACCTAACCTAACCTAACCTAACCTAACCTAACCTAACCTAACCTAACCTAACCTAACCTAACCTAACCTAACCTAACCTAACCTAACCTAACCTAACCTAACCTAACCTAACCTAACCTAACCTAACCTAACCTAACCTAACCTAACCTAACCTAACCTAACCTAACCTAACCTAACCTAACCTAACCTAACCTAACCTAACCTAACCTAACCTAACCTAACCTAACCTAACCTAACCTAACCTAACCTAACCTAACCTAACCTAACCTAACCTAACCTAACCTAACCTAACCTAACCTAACCTAACCTAACCTAACCTAACCTAACCTAACCTAACCTAACCTAACCTAACCTAACCTAACCTAACCTAACCTAACCTAACCTAACCTAACCTAACCTAACCTAACCTAACCTAACCTAACCTAACCTAACCTAACCTAACCTAACCTAACCTAACCTAACCTAACCTAACCTAACCTAACCTAACCTAACCTAACCTAACCTAACCTAACCTAACCTAACCTAACCTAACCTAACCTAACCTAACCTAACCTAACCTAACCTAACCTAACCTAACCTAACCTAACCTAACCTAACCTAACCTAACCTAACCTAACCTAACCTAACCTAACCTAACCTAACCTAACCTAACCTAACCTAACCTAACCTAACCTAACCTAACCTAACCTAACCTAACCTAACCTAACCTAACCTAACCTAACCTAACCTAACCTAACCTAACCTAACCTAACCTAACCTAACCTAACCTAACCTAACCTAACCTAACCTAACCTAACCTAACCTAACCTAACCTAACCTAACCTAACCTAACCTAACCTAACCTAACCTAACCTAACCTAACCTAACCTAACCTAACCTAACCTAACCTAACCTAACCTAACCTAACCTAACCTAACCTAACCTAACCTAACCTAACCTAACCTAACCTAACCTAACCTAACCTAACCTAACCTAACCTAACCTAACCTAACCTAACCTAACCTAACCTAACCTAACCTAACCTAACCTAACCTAACCTAACCTAACCTAACCTAACCTAACCTAACCTAACCTAACCTAACCTAACCTAACCTAACCTAACCTAACCTAACCTAACCTAACCTAACCTAACCTAACCTAACCTAACCTAACCTAACCTAACCTAACCTAACCTAACCTAACCTAACCTAACCTAACCTAACCTAACCTAACCTAACCTAACCTAACCTAACCTAACCTAACCTAACCTAACCTAACCTAACCTAACCTAACCTAACCTAACCTAACCTAACCTAACCTAACCTAACCTAACCTAACCTAACCTAACCTAACCTAACCTAACCTAACCTAACCTAACCTAACCTAACCTAACCTAACCTAACCTAACCTAACCTAACCTAACCTAACCTAACCTAACCTAACCTAACCTAACCTAACCTAACCTAACCTAACCTAACCTAACCTAACCTAACCTAACCTAACCTAACCTAACCTAACCTAACCTAACCTAACCTAACCTAACCTAACCTAACCTAACCTAACCTAACCTAACCTAACCTAACCTAACCTAACCTAACCTAACCTAACCTAACCTAACCTAACCTAACCTAACCTAACCTAACCTAACCTAACCTAACCTAACCTAACCTAACCTAACCTAACCTAACCTAACCTAACCTAACCTAACCTAACCTAACCTAACCTAACCTAACCTAACCTAACCTAACCTAACCTAACCTAACCTAACCTAACCTAACCTAACCTAACCTAACCTAACCTAACCTAACCTAACCTAACCTAACCTAACCTAACCTAACCTAACCTAACCTAACCTAACCTAACCTAACCTAACCTAACCTAACCTAACCTAACCTAACCTAACCTAACCTAACCTAACCTAACCTAACCTAACCTAACCTAACCTAACCTAACCTAACCTAACCTAACCTAACCTAACCTAACCTAACCTAACCTAACCTAACCTAACCTAACCTAACCTAACCTAACCTAACCTAACCTAACCTAACCTAACCTAACCTAACCTAACCTAACCTAACCTAACCTAACCTAACCTAACCTAACCTAACCTAACCTAACCTAACCTAACCTAACCTAACCTAACCTAACCTAACCTAACCTAACCTAACCTAACCTAACCTAACCTAACCTAACCTAACCTAACCTAACCTAACCTAACCTAACCTAACCTAACCTAACCTAACCTAACCTAACCTAACCTAACCTAACCTAACCTAACCTAACCTAACCTAACCTAACCTAACCTAACCTAACCTAACCTAACCTAACCTAACCTAACCTAACCTAACCTAACCTAACCTAACCTAACCTAACCTAACCTAACCTAACCTAACCTAACCTAACCTAACCTAACCTAACCTAACCTAACCTAACCTAACCTAACCTAACCTAACCTAACCTAACCTAACCTAACCTAACCTAACCTAACCTAACCTAACCTAACCTAACCTAACCTAACCTAACCTAACCTAACCTAACCTAACCTAACCTAACCTAACCTAACCTAACCTAACCTAACCTAACCTAACCTAACCTAACCTAACCTAACCTAACCTAACCTAACCTAACCTAACCTAACCTAACCTAACCTAACCTAACCTAACCTAACCTAACCTAACCTAACCTAACCTAACCTAACCTAACCTAACCTAACCTAACCTAACCTAACCTAACCTAACCTAACCTAACCTAACCTAACCTAACCTAACCTATTTAAAATCTTTTTATACTTGGTTTCAGGGGAGCCTCGAACCTACGACCCAGTGGCCTATCAATTCACTTTCCAGCACCATAACCACTAGGCCACCAGCTCCCACAAAAATAGGGAATCAGATGTTATATTTATATACCACACAAATTAGTTTATTGCTCATATTTCTTAATTAAACCCATTGGGGATGCTCCAATGATATAGATTAGGTGTATTTTATGCTGTAGAATCCAAATGACAGGTCAAAACAGGTCAAAAAGCCATTATTCTAGTCAAAACAAGTCAATATAGAGGTTGGATATGTAAAGCATGAGCCTACCAGCTTTTTAGGGAGTTAATGCTTATATTTCTTAATTATTCACATTGGGGATGCTCTAATCACCTCTATTATATGTAGTTTATGTTTTATAATCTAAATTACAGGTGAAAACAGGTCAAAAACTCGTTATTATAGAGATATAATTGATAAACGAAGGAAATAGGGTGAAGAGAGAAGCATGGGATCTGGTAACATTGTATGCATCTGATCTGGCAACACTGCTAATGGAGGTAAACAAAGTGCTTTGTGTATTGTGATGACCCTGTCCTCTCCTTAGACCTAGTTCAGTCGTTTACCAAACTACCATCAAGTTCCCCACCAGCACCGCCACCAGTTTTAAGTTCAGATATTCGAATCCAGAGAAGACTGTCTTTAATTTCTTGTTTGAGATAAACCGGGCTTCACCCACACTGTATATAAGGCTAGCTGAGCCTCCTGCAGGCAGTCTCATCCAGGCATCAGGTGTGGTAACTCTTCCCGAGGTGTGGTGGTGTGGTGAGGGAGTCGACTGTTATAGATAAGTTTCCTTTTCTTATTCCTGTTCATTTATTTTGTACCTTGTGTGGGAGGAACATACTTTTATGTTGTGGTGCACTACGAGAATTGGTTCTATGCACCGGGGAATAATATCACTTGTGATTGTGGTGCTAATTTCATGTAAAGTTATTTCTATTACCTTAAATAATTATATTTGTTCTTATTAAAACGTTGTGTTTATGTAACCTCCTTGAACTCTTAATCTTTTTTAACGTCATTCCTGCTATTCACTATCAAGGGACGTTATATGGGGGCCTGTCCGGGAGTTTAATTACTCTGAGTGCACACTTCATTACTGTATTGTTCGATCTACTGCTAAAATTGACAATTTCTGTGGGAGAGGAATTCTTAAAAGTAGTTGTAACTCTTTATGATTTGCTTCTCGAGTGTGATAGCTGATTCTGCAGATGGCCACTGTAGTGTTGGTTAGGTTCCCCCACTTATTCAAAATTTGTCTAGAATAGTCTATCTCCTGTTGCCACTTTTCCATATGTTAACCCTAAGAGAAACTCACCATCTCCCATATCGCCGCATCGTGACTCGTCACTGAGCCAGTGAAGCTCAAATCTTAATACTTATCCACTCTTTTGTATTCTGACCAGTCTCAAACTTTCCAAAGTACCTCGTTTTGGTCCGTGAGTATGTATGGGACATATGACACTACCTTAACTATTTTATCTGGCTTAGTACAAATTGAAGTGTAAACAATCTATCTGTTGTCTCTGAACAGTTGTTAGCTCGGGAAGCACGTGTAAGGAGACCAACTCAGGTTTTTTTTGTTTTGTTTTATCATCTGAACAAACTTCTAACTCAGCCATTAATTGAGGCATCCCCCTAGCAGATGTGTCTAATTTTTTTGTCACGAACTGGAACTTTCCTTGCTAGTACACCATGTCTGATTTTGACGCTGTAGAGTTTACCGGTAATCCTTCGGTGGAGGAACTGAGGTCCGCTAATGTAACCAAGGATGATCTTAAATATATAGCAACCAGCTTTAGGATTCCTTTCACTCATAACACTACAAAAGATCAGCTGAAAACTCTCCTTCTCGCTTACTTAGGAGATGCAGATGTATCCCATTCACCTACACAGGTTCCTGATCCACAGGTTTCCCTCGAAATTGAGAAGGTTAAACTTCAGGCCATGCAGCTAAAGTTGCAGTACGAACTTGCTGAGCGTGAGTCAACTAAACTAAAAATCCAACAGCACGAACAAGACCGAGAAGAGCGGGACGTAGAACGAGCCAGAGCGGAGAGACTCCAGGAACTACATCTTCAAGAAGCTCGAGAGCAACGACAACACGAGCTTCAAGTCCTACAACTTCAACAAGGCAACCCTACACGTGGAGGTAATGGAAAATTTGATGTTTCTAAGAACATAAAGCTACTCCCTGCCTTCTCTGAGAAGAACCCTGAAGCCTTTTTCAGAGAGTTTGAAACTACTGCCACACATTTTCGATGGCCTGAGGAACACTGGGTCTGGCTCTTAAAGCCTAAACTTGTGGACAGGGCTCTGGAGGTGTGTGATGGGATTCATGATAACACAGACTATGTAGAAGTTAAGAAAGCTATTTTGGATGCTTACTCCATATCCTCCGAAGGTTACCGACAGGCTTTTAGAAATTTAAACAAAACACACACACAAACATATACAGAATTTGCAGCTGAGAAACTCAGAGCCTTCAAAAGGTGGGTAAAGTCAGCTAGTGTGAATACTTTTGATGAGCTCGTAAATTTAATGGTAGTTGAAGAATTTAAGAGGAAAGTTCCATATCCAATAATGGTACACATAACTGACAGAGAGGAAACTGATCTAATTAAAGCATCAAAAATTGCTGATGTATTCTCCCTTATCCATCGTTCACAGCAGGGGGAAAGAAAAACCACCCTAGATAATGTTAGGTCAAGTGCAGGTTCCAATCAATACTCTTGTCCTAATGTACCGGTTCAATTTGGAGCCAAGCCATGTCAAATGTACTGTAGGTTTTGTAAAAAGGAGGGTCATTACATAAAAGACTGTCCTGATCCTAGATGTAAGGTGTCAAAAATTCAAAACCCGAAGACTTTCACTAAACCAGTAGCTACCACTAATCTACTGAACACTTCCCCCCAAAATGACCTCTTCCAAGCTTTCAGATCTACTGGCCTGGTGTCACTGGGCCCTTGCATGGAACAGCACCACGTGGATATTATCAGGGATACAGCATCTGCACAGTCACTAATACTGAAAACTGCGCTCCCTGACATAGATCGCAACTTGACTGGGGAGAAGGTGTACCTACGAGTGCTTCATGCAAGTACTCCTGTGAACCTCGCCAAGATTCAACTCGACTGTGACGTGGTTAAAGGTGACGTTATCGTTGGAGTAGTAGATACTCCCCTACCGATACCCAACGCCACCTTCCTCCTGGGTAACGACTTGGCTGGCAGTTTGGTAGTCCCTATTTTAACAATCCGTGACTCTCCACTACCGTTCAACCCTACTGAGGATATCGAAAAGGAGCAGCCAACACTGTTTCCATTTTGTGCCATCACGCGTGCCCAGGGACGACGTGCTGCAGACCCAGAGGAACCAACTCCACCCCAGTTGCCTACACCCAACATCGGAGATTCAGCTGTCCCTGGCCTCATCTCTGAGCAGAACTTAGAGGAAGCTCAGAAGCAGGACCCAACCTTGAAGAAATTGCATCAGGAGGCCGTTCCAAAGGACTCCATTCTGCACCCACCTGCCTACTACTACCAAGACAACAAGCTCATGAGGTTTTATAGGCCTCCTAAGCTCACTGATGAAGATACTTGGGCTGAGGTGCATCAAGTCGTAGTGCCGGAAAATATAAGGAGATCCTTAATGGAGGTCGCTCATGAAGGTTTTAGTGGCCACCTGGGGATTAAGAAGACCTACCTGAAGCTACTTAATAATTTTTACTGGCCTGGCATGAAGAAGGATGTAGCAAAATTTGTCAACTCTTGTATTACATGTCAATTAGTAGGCAAGCCTAATCAGACTGTTCCTCCCTATCCTCTCCAACCAATTCAAGTTCCTTCAGAACCATTTCAAAAAATAATAATAGACATTGTTGGTCCTTTGCCTAAGACTAAGAAAAATCATCAATACATCCTTACAATTCTTTGCCCTACATCTAGATATCCTGAAGCCTATCCATTAAAAAATATTACAGCCAAGAATGTTGCAAATAAACTAACTCATATGTTTACTACCTTCGGTATTCCCCAGGAGGTGCAAAGCGATCGTGGAACTAACTTCACCAGTAACCTCTTCCAACAGGTGCTCCACGAGCTAGGAATCCAACAGACCCTGTCCACTGCGTACCACCCACAGTCACAGGGAGCTCTTGAGAGACACCACCAAACACTTAAGGCCATGATACGTAAGTACTGTCATGAGAATAACCAGGAATGGGATGAATGTTTACCATTTCTATTATTTGCCATTCGAGAGGCCCCACAAGAATCGATTGGTTATTCACCTTTTGAATTGGTCTTTGGCAGAAAAGTAAGAGGACCACTAAAAGTTATGAAAGATAAATTAATTGGGCCTCCTCCCATTAACCTCACTTCTGTAACTAAGTATATGGAACAACTTAAAGGAACCCTTGAGAAAGTCCGCATATATGCTAAAGAAAATTTAAAGAATGCACAAGCACTCATGAAGTCTGACTATGATCTTAAGGCTAAAGCTAGAGAATTTCATGAGGGTGATAAAGTTCTTGCCTATTTTCCAATCCCTGGTTCTTCGCTGTCAGCCAAGTATCATGGCCCTTACACAGTCAAAAGAAAAGTGGATGAATTTAATTACATAATCAATACCCCTGATCGTCGTAAGACAACCCAATTAGTTCATATTAACCTACTGAAAGCTTATCTAACCCAGGAACCTGCACCTGATCAGATAGGATTAACTTGTAATGTCATTAACACATGTAAGGATGAGACTCTGGAGACTTCTGATACGAGTATGTACAGTAAGGATTCAAACTCGTATATATTACAGGATTTGCCTAAATTTCTAGCACACTTAAACCCTGCTCAGGTAAAAGAAGTCTCCACTGTATTATATAACTATTCTGACGTATTGTCAGATATTCCTGGTCATTGTACAATTATGTCTCATGATGTCATACTAGTACCAGGAACCTATCCTATTCGTCAGCCACCATATAGACTTCCTCATCACAAGAAGGAGCAGATGAAGAGGGAGGTGGACTACCTGTTGGACCACGGCCTAGCTGTGCCTAGCTGTTCGCCATGGGCTTCTCCTTGTCTGTTGGTACCTAAGGAGGGTGGACAACTACGCCTTTGCACAGACTACCGACGAGTCAACACAGTCACCCAACCGGACCCGTATCCACTTCCTCGCATAGACGACCTGATTGACACGGTGGGGCAGTCCAAATTCATTTCAAAAATTGATTTATTAAAAGGCTACCATCAAATTCCATTAACAGAAAACGCCCAACTGATCTCTGCCTTCATAACCCCTTTTGGACTCTACCATTATCGAGTTATGCCATTTGGGATGCGTAATAGTCCTGCTACTTTTCAGCGAACTATGAATTATTTATTCCAAGGCCTTGAGGGAGTTCAAGTATACTTAGACGATATTATTATTTTCTCAGATACATGGTCTCAACACATTGACAGACTCAGCAGTGTCCTGAGGAAGCTGAAAAATACCCAGCTGACCATCAAGCTGGCCAAGACTTCCTTCTGCAGCGCCTTGGTCACCTACCTAGGGCACGAAGTTGGACATGGACGCGTACGACCGAAGACTGCTAATGTGGAATCCATCCTCTCCTACCCAACACCCCATAACAAGAAATCATTGATGCGCTTCCTTGGGATGGCTGGATTCTACAGGAGATACTGTCCCAACTTCTCCACTGTCGTCGCTCCCCTTACCTGTCTAACGAGTAGATGTGTGGTCTTTGAGTGGTCTGATGCCTGTCAGAACGCCTTTGACCAACTAAAGACCTACCTAGCACGTGATCCTGTTTTGGTGGCACCCGACTTCACACTTCCCTTCACTCTACAAACTGATGCCAGTGACATCGGTCTGGGAGCTGTCCTACTGCAGAAGGCTAAGGGCGTGTTTCGTCCCGTGGCCTACCATTCCGCAAAGTTCACCAAGCAACAGATGTCTTACAGTGTCATAGAGAAGGAACTGCTAGCCATCGTCTCTGCTATTAAGAAATTTGAGTGTTACCTGTATGGCAGTCAGAAACTACAGGTATACACAGATCACAACCCCCTGACATTCCTCAACCGCAACAAGTTCTCCAACCAACGCCTGTTACGATGGTCCCTGTTCTTGCAGCCTTATGACCTCCAGGTGACACACATCAAGGGATCGGAAAACACGATTGCTGACGCCCTCTCCAGAGCCTAGGTCTACGTCAGGACAGAGTCACCTATCTTTGAGACTCTCCCTTCAAGTCAAGTCTTCTTCGGGCGGAGGTGTGATGACCCTGTCCTCTCCTTAGACCTAGTTCAGTCGTTTACCAAACTACCATCAAGTTCCCCACCAGCACCGCCACCAGTTTTAAGTTCAGATATTCGAATCCAGAGAAGACTGTCTTTAATTTCTTGTTTGAGATAAACCGGGCTTCACCCACACTGTATATAAGGCTAGCTGAGCCTCCTGCAGGCAGTCTCATCCAGGCATCAGGTGTGGTAACTCTTCCCGAGGTGTGGTGGTGTGGTGAGGGAGTCGACTGTTATAGATAAGTTTCCTTTTCTTATTCCTGTTCATTTATTTTGTACCTTGTGTGGGAGGAACATACTTTTATGTTGTGGTGCACTACGAGAATTGGTTCTATGCACCGGGGAATAATATCACTTGTGATTGTGGTGCTAATTTCATGTAAAGTTATTTCTATTACCTTAAATAATTATATTTGTTCTTATTAAAACGTTGTGTTTATGTAACCTCCTTGAACTCTTAATCTTTTTTAACGTCATTCCTGCTATTCACTATCAAGGGACGTTATAGTATTAACCAACTTATTACATCATTTTGGTAAGTTATACATTATTTATAGTACATTTAGTATTCAGTAAACAATAAATAATACCTTTAGCATTCAGTAAACAATAAATAATGTTGATAAATGTGTTAAAATAATAATAATAGGTAATGATAAGTTTCGTGTGTGTGTGTGTGTCTCTCTATCTCCCTCTCCCTCTATCTCCCTCTGTCTCTCTCTCTCTTAATGATGTATTAGTATTATTATTAAGCAAATCTAATCTATTGTAATTTCAACAGGTGCTAACGAGATGATGAAAGCTGATGAAAGGTAATTATTATTATTATTATTATTGTTATTATTATTATTATTATTATTGGTAAAACTACAGAAGTACTCCATTCACTATATTGTACATTTTTTATATAATTATTCACTATTTTGGAACATTCTAACTAACACTTTTCATCTATGGTGTTTGTTTTGAAATTAGTCTGACCTAACCTAGACCACGGCAGACTACCAGGACCTAACCTGGGCAAAATACCGGGACCTAACTTGGGCAAAATACCGGGATATAACCTGTGTAAACTACCTGGACCTAACCTGGGCAAAATACAGCGATATAACTGTAATTCCATACCGTACTTTTAGATTTAATAAAAACATACCTTACCGTAATTCCATACCGTACTTTTAGATTTAAAAAAAACCATACCATTCTTAAACAAATAATGGGTATTTATTTAAACTTACGTACATGAGAGTACGTACATGAATACGTACATAATTATCCATGTGAAAATACACACATGGGAAGATACACACACGGGAAAATACGCACATGGGAAAATACACACACGGGAAAATACACACATGGGAAAATACACACATGGGAAAATACACACATGGGAAAATACACACATGGGAAAATACACACATGGGAAAATACGCACACGGGAAAATACGCACATGGGAAAATACACACATGGGAAAATACGCACATGGGACAATACGCACATGGGAAAATACACACATGGGAAAAAAAGGCAACCCGGGTTGTCGGAAAAAACCCGGGTTGTCGGGAAAAACCCGGGTTGTCGTAAAAAACCCGGGTTGTCGAAAAAAACCCGGGTTGTCGAAAAAAACCCGGGTTGTCGAAAAAAACCCGGGTTGTCGAAAAAAACCCGGGTTGTCGAAAAAACCCGGGTTGTCGTAAAAAACCCGGGTTGTGGGAAAAAAACCCGGGTTGTCGGAAAAAACCCGGGTTGTCTAGAAAAACCCGGGTTGTCGAAAAAACCCGGGTTGTCGGAAAAAACCCGGGTTGTCGTGAAAAACCCGGGTTGTCGAAAAAAACCCGGGTTGTCGAAAAAAACCCGGGTTGTCGAAAAAAACCCGGGTTGTCGAAAAAAACCAGGGTTGTCGAAAAAACCCGGGTTGTCGGAAAAAACCCGGGTTGTCGGGAAAAACCCGGGTTGTCGGGAAAAACCCGGGTTGTCGAGAAAAACCCGGGTTGTCAAAAAAACCCGGGTTGTAAAAAAAACCCGGGTTGTCGGAAAAAACCCGGGTTGTCGTAAAAAACCCGGGTTGTCGTAAAAAACCCGGGTTGTCGTAAAAAACCCGGGTTGTCGAAAAAAACCCGGGTTGTCGTAAAAAACCCGGGTTGTCGAAAAAAACCCGGGTTGTCGAAAAAACCCGGGTTGTCGAAAAAAACCCGGGTTGTCGTAAAAAACCCGGGTTGTCGAAAAAAACCCGGGTTGTCGAAAAAAACCCGGGTTGTCAAAAAAACCCGGGTTGTCGGAAAAAACCCGGGTTGTCGAAAAAAACCCGGGTTGTCGGAAAAAACCCGGGTTGTCGGCAAAAACCCGGGTTGTCGGGAAAAACCCGGGTTGTCAGAAAAAACCCGGGTTGTCGAAAAAACCCGGGTTGTCGAAAAAACCCGGGTTGTCGTAAAAAATCCGGGTTGTCGTAAAAAACCCGGGTTGTCGTAAAAAACCCGGGTTGTCGTAAAAAACCCGGGTTGTCGAAAAAAACCCGGGTTGTCGTAAAAAACCCGGGTTGTCGAAAAAAACCCGGGTTGTCGAAAAAACCCGGGTTGTCGAAAAAAACCCGGGTTGTCGTAAAAAACCCGGGTTGTCGAAAAAAACCCGGGTTGTCGAAAAAAACCCGGGTTGTCAAAAAAACCCGGGTTGTCGGAAAAAACCCGGGTTGTCGAAAAAAACCCGGGTTGTCGGAAAAAACCCGGGTTGTCGGCAAAAACCCGGGTTGTCGGGAAAAACCCGGGTTGTCGGAAAAAACCCGGGTTGTCGAAAAAACCCGGGTTGTCGAAAAAACCCGGGTTGTCGTAAAAAATCCGGGTTTTCGTAAAAAATCCGGGTTTTCGTAAAAAACCCGGGTTTTCGTAAAAAACCCGGGTTGTCGAAAAAAACCCGGGTTGTCGAAAAAAACCCGGGTTGTCGTAAAAAACGGGTTTTCGGAAAAAACCCGGGTTGTCGTAAAAAACCCGGGTTGTCGTAAAAAACCCGGGTTGTCGGAAAAAAACCCGGGTTGTCGGAAAAAACCCGGGTTGTCGGGAAAAATCCAGGTTGTTTGGAAAAACCCGAGTTGTCGTAAAAAAACCGGGTTGTCGTAAAAAACCCGGGTTGTCGGAAAAAACCCGGGTTGTCGGCAAAAACCCGGGTTGTCGGGAAAAACCCGGGTTGTCGGAAAAAACCCGGGTTGGCACACGGGAAAATACGCACACGGGAAAATACGCACACGGGAAAATACGCACACGGGAAAATACGCACACGGAAAAATACGCACACGGAAAAATACGCACACGGAAAAATACGCACACGGAAAAATACGCACACGGAAAAATACGCACACGGAAAAATACGCACACGGAAAAATACGCACACGGGAAAATACGCACACGGAAAAATACGCACACGGAAAAATACGCACACGGAAAAATACGCACATGGGAAAATACGCACACGGAAAAATACGCACACGGGAAAATACGCACATTTGCGTATGATGGTGTGTGTGTATGTATGGAGTGTATTTATGTTCATGCTTTTTCGCGTACATGGAATTGTTGATAGTTACTGAGATACACACGGGTTGATATTTCTATGTGCGTATGAGGTTGTGTGTGTACGTATGGAGTGTATTTATGTTCATGCTTTTTCGCGTACATGGAATTGTTGATAGTTACTGAGATACACAGGGGTTGATATTTCTATGTGCGTATGAGGTTGTGTGTGTACGTATGGAGTGTATTTATGTTCATGCTTTTTCGCGTACATGGAATTGTTGATAGTTACTGAGATACACAGGGGTTGATATTTCTATGTGCGTATGAGGTTGTGTGTGTACGTATAGAGTGTATTTATGTTCATGCTTTTTCGCGTACATGGAATTGTTGATAGTTACTGAGATACACAGGGGTTGATATTTCTATGTGCGTATGAGGTTGTGTGTGTACGTATGGAGTGTATTTATGTTCATGCTTTTTCGCGTACATGGAATTGTTGATAGTTACTGAGATACACAGGGGTTGATATTTCTATGTGCGTATGAGGTTGTGTGTGTACGTATGGAGTGTCTGTATATTCATGCTTTTTCGCGTACATGGAATTGTTGATAGTTACTGAGATACACAGGGGTTGATATTTCTATGTGCGTATGAAGTTGTGTGTGTACGTATGGAGTGTCTGTATATTCATGCTTTTTCGCGTACATGGAATTGTTGATAGTTACTGAGATACACAGGGGTTGATATTTCTATGTGCGTATGAGGGTGTGTGTGTACGTATGGAGTGTATTTATTATTGGCAACACTGCTTTTATTATTGGCAACAATTTTTTTATTATTAACAACATTTTTTTCATATTTTACTATTTTTAGTCAAAAATATCTTATATAAAGTAAAATATCTCATCTTAGGAAATAGATAAATAGATACATGTATATACCAAAAGATAGACGATAAAATTATCTAATAGATGTCATCAACAAATTGTCAATAAATAGATAAATAGACGAGTAATTAATGAAGAAATGGGACACTTTGGTAATATTTTACTATTTTTAGTCAAAAATATATTATATAAAGTGAAATTTCTCAACTTAGGAAATAGATAAATAGATACATGTATATACCAAATGATAGACAATAAAATTATCTATTAGATGCCATTAACAAATTGTCGATAGATAGATAAATAGACGAGTAATTAACGAAAAAATTGGGACACTTTGGTCATATTTTACTATTTTTAGTCAAATATTTATATTATAAAGTGAAATTTCTCATCTTAAGAAATAGATAAATTGATACATGTATATACGAAAAGATAGACAATAAAATTATCTATTAGATGCCATCAACAAAATGTCGATAGATAGATAAATAGACGAGTAATTAACGAAAAAAGCGGGACACTTTGGTCATATTTTAGAATTTTTAGTAAAAAATATATTATATAAAGTGAAATTTCTCATCTTAGGAAATAGATAAATTGATACATGTATATACGAAAAGATAGACAATAAAATTATCTATTAGATGCCATTGACAAATTGTCGATAAATAGATAAATAAACGAGTAATTAACAAGAAAATTAAGACACTTTTGTCATATTTTACTATTTTTAGTCAAAAACATATTATATAAAGTGAAATTTCTCATCATAAAAAATAGATAAATTGATACATGTATATACCAAAAAATAAACGATAAAATTATCTATTAGATGCCATCAACAAATTGTTGATAGATAGATAAATAGACGAGTAATTAATGAAGAAATGGGACACTTTGGTAATATTTTACAATTTTTTGTAAAAAATATAATATATGAAGTGAAATTTCTCATCTTAGGAATAAGATGAATACATATATGTATAAACCAAACGATAGACAATAAAATTATCTATTAGATGCCATCAACAAATTGTCGATAAATAGATAAATAGACGAGTAATTAACAAGAAAATTAAGACACTTTTGTCATATTTTACTAGTTTTAGTCAAAAATATATTATATAAAGTGAAATTTCTCATCTTAGGAAATAGATAAATAGATACATGTATATACCAAAAGATAGACAATAAAATTATCTATTAGATGCCATCAACAAATTGTCGATAGATAGATAAATAAACGAGTAATTAATGAAAAATGTGGGACATTTTGGTCATATTTTATTATTTTTAGTCAAAAATATATTATATAAAGTGAAATTTTTCATCTTAGGA
The DNA here is from genome assembly GCA_034508575.1 of Petrolisthes manimaculis. Classification (NCBI taxonomy): domain Eukaryota; kingdom Metazoa; phylum Arthropoda; class Malacostraca; order Decapoda; family Porcellanidae; genus Petrolisthes; species Petrolisthes manimaculis. The sequence continues at coordinate 9,752 of JAWZYT010006913.1, read as the reverse complement.
AATAGATAAATATATATATGTATATACCAAAAGATAGACAATAGAATTATCTATTAGATGCCATCAACAAAGTTTCAATAGATAGATAAATAGATGAGTAATAAATGAATAAATTAAGACATTTTTGTCATATTTTACAATTTTTAGTCAAAAATATATTATATAAAGTGAAATTTCTCATCATAGGAAATAGATAAATTGATACATGTATATACCAAAATATAGACAATAAAATTATCTATTAGATGCCATGAACAAATTGTCGATAGATATATAAATAGACGAGTAATAAATGAATAAATAAAGACACTTTGGTCATATTTTACAGTTTTGTCAAAAATATATTATATAAAGTGAAATTTCTCATCTTAGGAAATAGATAAATTGATACATGTATATACCAAAATATAGACAATAAAATTATCTATTAGATGCCATCAACATATTGTCGAAAGAAAGATAAAAAGATGAGTAATAAAAAAGAAAATAAGACATTTTTGTCATATTTTACTATTTTTAGTCAAAAATATATTATATAAAGGAAAATTTCGAATCTTAGGAAATAGATAAATAGATACATGTATATACCAAAAAATAGATGATAAAATTATCTATTAGATGCCATCAACAAATTGTCGATAGATAGATAAATAGATGAGTAATAAATGAAATAGTTAAGACACATTGGTAATATTTTACAATTTTTAGTCAAAAATATATTATATAAAGTGAAAATTTTCATCTTAGGAAATAGAAAAATAGATACATGTATATACCAAAAGATAGACAATAGAATTATTTATTAGATGCCATTAACAAATTTTCAATAGATAGATAAATAGACGAGTAATAAATGAAACAATTAAGACATTTTCGTCATATTTTACAATTTTTAGTAAAAAATATATTATATAAAGAGAAATTTCTCATCTTATGAAATAGATAAATTAATACATGTATATACCAAAAGATAGACAATAAAATTATCTATTAGATGCCATCAACAAATTGTCGATAGATAGATAAATAGACGAGTAATTAACGAAAAAATTGGGACACTTTGGTCATATTTTACTATTTTTAGTCAAAAATATATAATATAAAGTGAAATTTCTCATCTTAGGAAATAGATAAATAGATACATGTAAAAACCAAAAGATTGACAATAAAATTATCTATTAGATGCCATCAACAAATTTTCCATAGATAGATAAATAGACGAGTAATAAATGAATAAATAATGATATTTTGGTCATATTTTACAATTTTGAGGTTTGAGATTGAGGTTGAACCCAAAACCTCACCTAAAAATAAAAAATAATAATTTATATAAATGAAAGAATGAATGAATGAATGAATGATAATTTTTTTATTCACATGCTTTTTTTCTAGACTATATAATTTTTAATAGTTCCAGTGACACACATGTATGGTAACACTGGTAACCAATATGGTAACACTGCTAATGTGGATTTGAACAGAGAAGTATCAGCCAAGGTTTGTTTACATTATAATTTTCCTTTATAATTAATGTTTATGTGTATTTACAAGTCTATATAATAACATAACATAATTACTAATATCAGTTTATAATAATAATAACATAATAGTACCATAAATAACTGTTATTATATATTAATATTGTAATTAATTAATTATTAGCTAATGTATACTGTGTTATTATGATTAGGAGTAGGGGACAGGCTTGGGGGGGACTGGGGGGTGGGAGAATAGGGGACAGGCTTGGGGGGGGACTGGGGGGTGGGAGAATAAGGGGACAGGCTTGGGGTGCGTAGAACACTGTTTTGAAACGAATAATGGGTATTTATTTAAACTAATGCCGTTCTGAAACAAATAATGGGTATTTATTTAAACTAATGCCGTTCTGAAACAAATAATGGGTATTTATTTAAACTTACGTACATGAGAATACGTACATGAGAATATAAAATACATTCACAAGTGGATTTTACGCACAGGAGAATATACTGTACTGGGCATCCGAAAAATGACAGCAACCACAGTTCGTAACGTTTCTTTATTGGTTGTAGAATGTTTCGACCTGTAATACAATGTATACTTAGCAAACACCAACATCACATACAGATAAAGAAAATAAATACATTCCAAACCCTAAACACATAATTCTCTCACAGCCTCGTTTCCGACATGAAGTACGTACTTAACCTGCATAAATACAGTACAATACAATACAATTACCAATACAAATGCAAATACAATTCCAAATACAATATAATTACAAATACAAATCCCCTGTCACCATAGACCATATCTTCACTAATGTTCCCCAATCAGAAATACACTTAATTATCACACAATCAACAAGTTAAACCAAATAATCACTTCACAAACGTACTCACTTCAGTGGCCCACAGCAATATCCTTCGAATCCCTGTCATAAAATCCCATCCTGATCCAGTCCGGCTGACCTGTACCTCATCCGTCTGCAGGACGACGTCCAAACACACCAAAACCCTATAATACAGTGAGGGCTGGCGGCTCGTTAAGCTCGCCATGCCGACCATGTTCACAGGTAGTGGGCAAACAAAATACATCCATGATGCGCAACATACATAAATACCCGAATACATATAATAATAATAATAATAATAATAATAATTAACGGTTTATTTACATGGCAGTCAGAGACTGAAAATATACATAGGGGGAAAAAATTACATTAATATTAATTCTTAATTCTAAGACCTAAGGGCTACAACTTGGAGACATACAGTACATGTTAATTTAATTGTTTATCTTTCGCACTAAAGTATGAATAGTGCTATGGCGATAGCGATCAGTGCGAGGGGCTTTGAGCGGCACCAGTTTGTTCTGGTGTCGGGTAGCTCTGGTTAGTGGTGGAGCGTTAGGTGGCAGTAGGTGACGGTGACGTGGGTTACTTAACAAGCCTTCTCCAAACTTGATAAGGGCTTGCTCATACAAGGCTGTCAGGCTGAGCAGACTGAGGGTGGTGAGGGCATGATTATAGCTGGTGTAGGCAGGGCCAAGTATGACCCTGCATGCCCTCTTCTGTACTTTCTCCAACTGTTGTTGCTGTGTTTTAGTTAGAGATGAAGACCACACTGGGGAGGAGTACAGTAGGGAGGATAATATGAAGGTGGTATAGACTACCTTCAAATCCCCTGTTGGAGTCCCCAGAGACCTGAGTCTGCGCAGCATGTATAGTTTGTATGAGGCTACCTTCACCATCCTAGCTACATGTTGCTTCCAGGATAATTTATCATCCACTGTGATGCCGAGAAGCTTGAAGGAGTGGATGACTTGGAGTGGATGAGGGCCAATTGTGAGCTGGGGGGGCGGCACAGCTGTAGATGAGGTACAGACGTGCATCACCACAGTCTTGGTGTGGTTGATAGAGACATTGTTATGCTCTGTCCACGTCTGTAGTCTGTCGAGGGTGGTTTGCAGTGGGTTATAATCTGGCGTCCTGGTGTTGACTGGGATGCCAACCGTGCAGTCATCCACGTATTTCCATCGATGCTGGGTGTCGGTGAGGGCGTCGTTGATCAGCATGAGGAATGAGAGTGGTCCAGTTTTACTTCCTTGTGGCACGCCGCAAGTCAGCTGTTGCAGGGGAGATATAGAGCCCTGATAACGGACCGCCTGCTGCCTTCCTGTGAGAAAGTCAGCCAGCCAAGCTACCAGGTTGGGGTGGAGTCCCAGGTTAATGGCCTTGTTGATGACAACAGTGTGGTCTACAAGATCAAACGCTTTCCTAAAGTCTACAAAAGCAAGGGCGAGAGAAGTGTTACGTTTGTCCAAGTACCTGAATACATGTTCACAGGTAGTGGGCAAACAAAATACATCCATGATGCGCAACATACATAAATACCCGAATACAAATACCAAATTTTATTGTACTATTCAAAAATTTCGCCAATTATCATAATAATGATACATATACTCACATGAGAATACACACATGTGAATATAAAATACATATGCAAGGGGAAATTACGCACAAGAGATTATGTACATGAGAATACGCACATGAGAATATGCACATGAATAAAATAAATACATGAAAATACACATGTGAAAAGAATACGCACATAAAAATACGCACATGAGAATATGCACATGGAAATAAAATACACACATGGGAAAATGAAATAATTATCCATGTGAAAATACACACACGGGAAAATACACACACGGGAAAATACACACACGGAAAAATCTTTTGAATATTTTTTTTAGTAGAGAGAGAGAGAGAGAGAGAGAGAGCATGTATGTGTATGAGAGACAGACAGAGAAAGAGAGAGAATGCATGTATGTGTATGAGAGAAATAGAGAGAGAGAGAGAGAAAATGTGTGTGTGAGCATGTATGTGTATGAGAGAGAGAGAGAGAGAGAGAGAGAGAAAATGTGTGTGTGTGCATGTATGTGTATGAGAGAGAGAGAGAGAGAGAGAGAGAATGTGTGTATGGGTACAGTACAGTATTACAGTACAGAATTACAGTATGGTAGGCCTATGGTATTTTATATATATGGTATTTTATTATTTATGTACGTATTCTCATGTACGTATTCTCATGTACGTATTCTCACGTACGTATTCTCATGTACGTATTCTCATGTAAGTATTCTCATGTACGTATTCTCATGTACGTATTCTCATGTACGTATATTGATGTGTATATATGTACACATATACACATGTATATACACACACTCACACACACGTATACAGGTACACACACACATACACACACACAAACACACACATACACACACACGTATATATATATACACACACACACACACAGGTCATGAGTGTATATATTTTATTTCCATGACCTGTATTTTATTTTCATGTATGTGTTTTCAGGTTGGTTAAGGTGGTGGTTGTTTTTGTGTACATTGGAGTGCCAGGATTCCTCCAAAGTCTGCTAGGAAACAGGACCAGAGATAATATACATATACAGGATATATACAGGATAATATAAACTAATACAGGATAATAGATAAGTAGGTTGATTGTGGAAAATAGACAAAGAGAGACTATTGTCATGGGTGATAGGAATGAACATATAGGAATTTTAGGAGAGGAAGTGAATGGAAATGGGGAACTGTTGTTAAATTTCAAGGAAGAATATGGTGTAGAGAACTTGAATGTGACAATAGGTGAGGGACGTGCAACATGGTCCAGGTTAGGGAGTGAATCTGTGATTGATTATGTGCTAGTGAATGAAAGAGCCAGGAGGAGAGTACAGTATATGTGGATGGATGAAGAGAGAAGGATAGATTTGATGACTAACCATAAGAGAGAAGGATAGATTTGATGATTAACCATAAGAGAGAAGGATAGATTTGATGAGTGACCATAAGAGAGAAGGATAGATTTGATGAGTGACCATAAGAGAGAAGGATAGATTTGATGAGTGACCATAAGAGAGAAGGATAGATTTGATAACTAACAGAGGTGGGTGAGAAAAGGATAGGAAGGGTAAGGAATAGAAATAAAAGAAGTTTGATGAAGAGTTGGTGGAATAAAGATAATGAGAATGTGAGGAAGAAGGGGAAAGAGAGTAATAGGAAATGTAGAAGACTGAGGAAAAATGTAGGTAATAGGGGAGTATGTAGTGAGTATTTTGTTATATGCAAATGATGTGGTGATTATGAGAGAGACAGGTGAGAGAGACAGGTGAGAGAGACAGCTAGGTGAGGTTCTGTAGAGAATACTTGATGTAATTACAGAGTATGGGAATGATTTTAATGTCAAGTTTGGGAGTGATAAGATGGGGATGACCGGGATATAGGTAGTACGTGGAGACTGGGTGGAAATGGGATTGAAAGGACACAAGAGTATAGATACTTAGGAATAATTGTGGATGAGAAAGGATGTGATAGGACAAAGACAAATAGGTTATCAAGAGCAAACCAGTGGGTAGGAAGACTAGGAAGTGTGTCAAGGTGTAGAGCTAATAAGTATGAAGTAGTGTATGGTGTATGGAAAGGTAGGAAGTGTGGCAAGGTGTAGAGCTAATAAGACTTAGTATGAAATAGTGTATGGTGTATGGAAAGGTATGGCTGTACCTGGACTAATGTATGGACTGGAGACCATGACATGGATAATGAATGACTTGAATAGACTGGAGGTAGTACAGAATAGGATAGGAACAACAGCTTTAGGTACAAACAAGTATGTACAGTAGGTGTGGAAGCAATAAGAGGTGAGGCTGGATGGAGTACGTTTGAGGAGAGGATAGACAGTGAGAGAGTACCGTTGTAAAGGTGACACTCATTCATCATCATCACTGGCAACACTGATGCCTCAGATGATCACTGGCAACACTGACGCCTCAGATCATCACTGGCAACACTGACGCCTCAGTTTGTTTACCTCTGTGAAGCTCAAAGCCTGGCAGGGGAATATTTTAGTATTTATTTGCATTTTAAGGGCATTTAAGGATATTTTAAGGGCTCAAGATTATATTAAGGGTTAGTTAAGGGTATACAGTTAATGGTGAAGGGACATAAATAAGGGTAAGTTGGTGAAATAAGGGAATTTTGAAGGGTTTAAATAAGGGTGGATAATAATGGCTGTGCTAAAATGTTACCATAAATATTAGAATGATTTTGTTTTATTATTTTTAAGGGTTCACTGTTATTTTAAGGGTATATAAATAAGGGCAAATTGGAGAAATAAGGGGATTTTTATTGACAAAGGATTTAATTAACAAGAAATATATTACCTAATTAACGTAAAATTTATTTATTTCAGAAGTGGGATTACAGAAGAAGGATTTTAATTTACATCAAGGGATTTACAAAAGGAGGATTACAATGACTACACCAAGGTATTTATGAAGAAGAATTATTATGGGTAAATTTACAGAAAACCTGGGTTCACTATATTGTATATATTAGTATCATTACCCACTATTTTGGACCATTCTAAGAGGCTTTTCATCTATGGTGTTTCTCTCGGAAATGCCTCGTTTTCGAGATATGCCCCGTTTACAAACATGATTTGGAAACTAGTCCTACCTGACCTGACCTAACCTAACCTAGACCACAGCAGACTACCGGGTCCTAACCTGGGCAAACTACCGGGACCTAACCTGGGCAAACTACCGGACCTAACCTGTGCAAACTACCGGACCTAACCTGTGCAAACTACCGGACCTAACCTGGGCAAACTACCGGACCTAACCTGGGCAAACTACCGGACCTAACCTAATGTGGTGATACTGCTCAAGCCTAGCCGAAAACCCAGTTATTCTGTAATAATACATTATGATCTATCTATCTATCTATCTATCTATCTATCTATCTATAGCTCTGATGCCTCACTCCCTCTGGGAACTCCCCCCAAGGGTGTGGCCACGGCAGAAAAGTCTCCAGTCTTCCCTGTTCCAACACTCCCTCCTTACTTGGTCCAGCCCTCATGTTACTCTCCTTTACATACTCTTCCACTCTGTTCCAACACTCTCTCCTTACTCCCTACTCCCTCTCATGTTACTCTCCTTTACATACTCTTCCACTCTGTTCCAACACTCCCTCCTTACTCCCTACTCCCTCTCATGTTTCTCTCCTTTACATACTCTTCCACTCTGTTCCAACACTCCCTCCTTACTCCCTACTCCCTCTCATGTTACTCTCCTTTACATACTCTTCCACTCTGTTCTGCCATCTAACTGTTATTAACTATTATTAACTATTATTACCATTTTTATTATTATTATAACTACTATTATTATTACTACTTCTACTACTTTTATGATTATTATTATCGGTAAATATTTTCAAAGAAAGTGATGAGTTCATTTTTAACATCCATTTTATTGTGCAAATTTAATGTTTTATCCATACATAAATAACCTAACCTATCCTAACTTAACCTAACCCAACCTAACCTAATCTTAACCATTGCAGACTACCAGGACCTAACCTGAGCAGACTACCAGGACCTAACCTGAGCAGACTATTGGAAGTTTTACAAGGTAAGTAACACCTAAATCAAAGTTATTATTATTATTATTATAACATATAAAACACATAAATTTAGGAAAAAAATTACGTGTCAATAATGGTGCAATTTTTATTATTATTATTATTATTATTATTATTATTATTATTATTTTTGGGAAGGAAACCCTCTTTGATACAAGTTTTGTTGAAGATAACTGCGAGCTCTGCGCTGTTTATTTTGTAGCAAATCTTTTCAAGTTTGCGAATTGTTTTCTTAGTATTGCTGGGGAGATGGAAAAGCAAATTACCAAGTGAGTTTATTGGCCTGACGTTTGTGTGTATGTGTGTGTTTTGTTTTCTTAGTATTGCTGGGGAGATGGAAAAGCAAATTACCAAGTGAGTTTATTGGCCTGACGTTTCGGCTTTCTCTCAAAGCCATTCTCAAAGGAATGAGTGTCTTACAGAAACCAGGTATATTTATAGTCCCTGTATGGAGGTACAGCTATGCGTACTGCGCCCTGATTGGCTGTTAGCAGTCGCACTTGATCCTGTGTCAAAATAATGGTAATAACAAATAGTAATAATAACATTTCAAAAATGTTACTATTACCAGTGTTTATATTTCACTATTACAAACCACTTTTCTATATACCATTTCTTCTGCAAATGTTGCATAACAGTAGTTACCTCTTATAGTTAGGTCCCTGTAGTCTGCCCAAGTTAGGTCCCAGTAGTGTGTCCCAGTCCAGATTAGGTTAGGTTAGGTCCCGGTAGTGTGTCCCAGTCCAGATTAGGTCAGGTCAGGTCAGGTCTGACTAATTTTTACTGTATATTTTTTCTTGCTTAGGTCCCGGTAGTCTGCCCTGGTTAGGTCCCGGTAGTCTGCCCAGGTTAGGTCCCGGTAGTCTGCCCAGGTTAGGTCCCGATAGTCTGCCTTGGTTAGGTCCCGGTAGTCTGCCCAGGTTAGGTCCCGGTAGTCGCCCTGGTTAGGTCCCGGTAGTCTGCCTTGGTTAGGTCCCGGTAGTCTGCCCAGGTTAGGTCCCGGTAGTCGCCCTGGTTAGGTCCCGGTAGTCTGCCCAGGTTAGGTCCCGGTAGTCACACTAAATCCTTCTATGAAATATATTTTTTTCTAGTGAAACCCTGTTGTGGCAACTTGTAAAAATTTACCAAATATGACCTATCTTGGAAATGGGGCATTTGCGGAGGAAATGCCATAAGAAAATAATCTTAGAATGGTCTAAATAAATGGATAATGAAGGTAGAAAACCCTTACGTAATAACGGCAATTCTTTCAATATTTACCGCATTAAATTTTAGTGTATGAAGTTATGAAGATTATACAAAGATGTAACTTGTTTTGTACTCCTATGACCTACAGTATATTTTCTCTTGTGATATTGGTGATAGACACTGTATAGTAATGCTATAGGCCTACATACTCCAGCACCAAGTAGGCCTACTGTGGGAATATCTTGTATATTGGCTGTAGCACCAGCATAATCCTCACAAAATATGTAAATTTAGATGTTACCAGTGTATATTTCATTACATAACACACTAAGTGAAGTGAAAAATAAATGAAATCATTACATAACACACTAAGTGAAGTGAAAAATAAATGAAATCATTACATAACACACTAAGTGAAGTGAAAAATAAATGAAATCATTACATAACACACTAAGTGAAGTGAAAAATAAATGAAATCATTACATAACACACTAAGTGAAGTGAAAAATAAATGAAATAATTACATAACACACTAAGTGAAGTGAAAAATAAATGAAATAATT
>JAWZYT010006912.1:0-24880 GCA_034508575.1 Petrolisthes manimaculis | reverse complement strand
TAATGGCTGTAAAATCATAGGTAAATCTTTTAACTCACACGAATCCAAGAATTTCTTTTTTAACCGAGTCGTCAACTTATGGATGGGCTTCCCCGTAACGTAATAGAATGTAACACAGTAGATAGCTTCAAACGTCGCCTTGATAAACACCTTGCATCTAATCCCCGACTTTCGATGTTTACTAATGAATAATTTTTTGCCCATTACAGGTGGCAAGTTAGCCAAATTTCAACTACTTTCTATCTTTCCTATAAAATTTCCTTGTGGAGTTTTCTCTACCAACTCCACAAGGTTCTGACTCCTAACTTTATTTCCAGTACGGCTCAGGCCGGAGGGATTGGAGGGTGGGGAGAGAGCCTTCTACTTTGCTATTCTTACCTACGACTATCACTGGGGAGATATTCATTCTCTACCAGTAACCTTCTAATCAGATCACCCCGTGTGGACCGTAAGGTCTGTTGTGGTCTGTGATTCTATGTAACTTCTATGTAACTCTCTCTCTCTCTCTCTCTCTCTCTCTCTCTCTCTCTCTCTCTCTCTCTCTCTCTCTCTCTCTTTACTATACTTTATCTCTCACTATTAGTTAGCAACTACTACTACACCTACGGTACCTCCTTGGTATGGGTCGTAAGACCTTTTGAGGTGCTACTTGTCCTTGTAACTCCTTGTAACTCCTTGTAACTCTCTCTCTCTCTCTCATTCCTAGATAATCTCCTTTACTATAACTCAAATCGATACCGTATTAATTATATATTTTAACAATTTTTCACCATGAACAAAACTGGGAAGAGAAGAGAGGGAAAGTGGTAGATAAGGAAAGGAGAGAGGCAAGGTGGTATGGAGGAAAGGATAGAGGGAGACGGGGAGGCAAGAAAGGATGGAAAGAAATAAAGGAAGAGGGGAGGGAATGTGGTAAAGAAGTAGGGAGGCAAGATAGGATGGAAACAAGTAAATGAGGAAGGGAGGAAGGAGAGGAAGAGGTAAAGCAAGGGAGAGAGAGGAAGGAAAGGAAACAGAAAGAGAAGAGGAAGGGAAGGGGGTGAAGAAAAAAAAGGGTAAGAAGTGAAGTAGGTAAACGAGGGGAGAGAGGCTGGTGAAGGAGGGAAGGGGAAGGAGGGAAGAAGGGAAGGGAAGGGAAGGAGAGAAGGGAAGGAGAGGAGGGAAGGTGGGAAGGAGAAGGAAGGGAAGGGAGGAGGGAAGGAGAAGGGAAGGCAGGGAAGGAGGGAAGGGAGGAGGGAAGGAGGGAAGGGAGATACAAGTGAGGGGAAAAAAACTGGTGTTGTTAGCGAGTAAGTTGCTTGTAAGTACCCTACCCCCCTTCTCTCTCTCTCTCTCTCTCTCTCTCTCTCTCTCTCTCTCTCTCTCTCTCTCTCTCTCTCTCTCTCTCTCTCCATTATTCCTGTATTCATTTTTTCTCTCCCTCACGTTATTTCTCTTCCTATTCTTTCATCAATCACTCCTGTCATTCCTTCTCTTTTTTCTCTCCTTCCCATTCTTCCTCTTCATTGGTTTCCCTTTGTTCGTCCTCTTTTCTTTCCTGTTTCCTTCGTTCTCGTTCTTTCCCAGAACCACGAATCATTCCTCTCTATTTATTTCCTACTTTTCTCACTTTGTACTTTCCTTCCCTCTTTTCTTCCTTTTATTCTCTTGCTTCTTCCTTCCGTCTCTCTCTCTCTCTCTCTCTCTCTCTCTCTCTCTCTCTCTCTCTCTCTCTCTCTCTCTCTCTCTCTCTCTCTCTCTTTTGTCTATCGTTCACTTCTTCTTATATTCCTCTCTATCTCTCCTTCTCTTATTCCCTTTCCTACCCTCTCCTCTTTTCTTTCTCAACTTCCCTCCTCCTCCCTCCCTCCCCTTACCTGCTTTCCGTCTCAGAAAAAGTCATAAAAAGTTAATTAATGAGACACACACACACACAGGAACACCTTACCCCTCCCCTCCCCCATCCTCCTCCCACCTGTTGAAGGGAACGAAGGGGAGGGGAGGGAGGGGAGGGGAGGGGAGGGAGGGGGAGGGGAGGGGAGGGAAGGGAAGGGGAGGGGAGGGAAGGGGTGGGATGGTGTAGCGTGGGTAAGGAAGGGAATTAAAGGAGGGGTGTACGAGAGGGGTTGGAAGGGGAGGGGAAGAGACTGTGGGCTGCATGGGGAAGGAAATGAAATAAAGGAGAGGAAGGGGAATTGAAGAGAAAGGTACAAGATGAGATGTGAGGGGGTGATGGGAAGAGACTGTGTGGTGGGGCGGTAAGGAAATGAAGGGAAAGGGGGAAGGGGCGATGGAAAGAAAGGGTGATTGGAAGATAATGTGGGCATGGGGAGGGAATGGAAGTTAAGGATAGAAGAGGAGAGGAGAGGAGAGGAGAGGAGAGGAGAGGAGAGGAGGAGAGGAGAGGAGAGGAGAGGAGAGAGGAGAGGAGAGGAGAGGAGAGGAGAGGAGAGGAAGGAGAGGAGAGGAGAGGAGAGGAGAGGAGAGGAGAGGAGAGGAGAGGAGAGGAGAGGAGAGGAGAGGAGAGGGAGAGGGGAAGTGAAGGGAGTCCGACACCAACGAAGAGAAAACAGGAAAAAAAAAAGAAGAGAGAATTGGAGAAGAGAAAATGTGCGAAGAGGGGAGTGGAAAAAATAGGAAAAGTAAAGAAAGGGAAGAATGGAATGTGAAAGGAGAGAGAATTGAAGTGAAAAGGAGAGAAGAAGAGTAAAGCAGAATAAAGCAATAACGGTGAGAGGAGGAGGAAGGAAGGAAGCAAGGTGAAAGAGAAGGGGAGAAGGAAAATGAGTGTAGGGGAACAGTGTTATAACGTATAGGGTATAGGGAAAAGGCAATTAAGGGAATAAAAAGAAGAAGGAAGAGAATGAGGAAGAATAGGAGGAGGGGTGAAAGAAAATTAAAACGAGAGGAAGAGGAGAAGGATGAAGAAGAGGAGGAGGAGAAGGATTAAGAAGAGGAGGAGGAGGAATAAGAGATGAAAAAAATTAAATAGGAGAAAATCAAAAGGAGAGGAAAAGGAAATATAGGAGAGAAAAAAAACATAAGAGGAATAAAAAAGGACTGGTGATGATGATAATAATGATGATATGATGATGTGTTTGTTGGTGATGATGATGATAATGTTTACCATATTTTAAAATATACCAATGTACTAAATATATATATTCCAGTGACAAAGTGAACAAAAATAAGAATGCAAAGAGAAAAGAAGGGAATAAGAAAAGGAAGAAAAGAGAAAAGGACGGAAAAATTAAAGGAAGGAAAGAGAAAAAGGAAGGAAGGAAGGAGAAAAAAAAGTAAGAAGTAGAATACTGAGAGGATGTGATAAGCCTGGGAGGAAAGGAGGGGAGGAGAGGAGGAAAAAAAGGAGGGAGGGAAGGAGGAAATTCATGAGAAGATAATGAGGAAGAAATGGAGGGGAGGGGAGGGAGGGGAAGGAAAGGAAGGAAGGAAGATAAATGAATTACAGAAGTGAAAGGAAGAAAGAAACGGTGACATATGAGAGAGAGAGAGAGAGAGAGAGAGAGAGAGAGAGAGAGAGAGAGAGAGAGAGAGAGAGAGAGAGAGAGAGAGACAGGTTGGACAGAAAACGAATAGATTACCAGTAGATGAAGAATGAACAGTGAGTGAGGTAGAGAGGAGAGAAAAATGTGACGGGAGAGAAGACAGGAGGAAATATAATAATGAGGGGAGGGAGGGAGACGATAGGTTCAAGGTTATATTGATGGGATAGGGAGGGAGGGGATAGGAAAGGAGGGGAGGGAATAGAAAGGAAGGAGGGGGTAGGAAAGCAAGCAGGGAGGGATGGGATGGGATAGGAGACTTTTATGAAAGAATTAATAAAAAATTACCTTTTTAATTAGTTAAGGATGCAGTCTCTTCTTGCCATATTGGAGGGCTACTGATTCCTCCAACGTTATTATTATTATTATTATTATTATTATTATTATTATTATTATTATTATTATTATTATAGGAAGTGTTTATCATTAGCATCACCATTATTATAGCTGCTGCTTTTAATCAATATTATAATTAATACCACCATAAGCAATAATATTAACATTAATATAATTTTTCCCAGCTATTAATATTCTCTACACTCAACTTGAAAAAGGCCACATCATTATCATTCCATTGTGACTAAGGTTGTCGTCAACACCATCATTATGCATCGACTGTATGCAAATGACCCTAATCATCCACGGTCCTGCTTTGGTCTTGTGCTGCGAGAAAGAAAGATGAAGGGAAGGGACGGAGGGGGTGGTACTGAGGAAGGGAACGAAGGAGGCAGGGATGGGAAAGAGGGAGGGAAGGGACGGAGGGGGTGGTACTGAGGAAGGGAAGGAAGGAGGCAGAGATGGGAAAGAGGGAGGGAAGGGACGGAGGGGGTGGTACTGAGGAAGGGAACGAAGGAGGCAGGGATGGGAAAGAGGGAGGGAGGGGAAGTGAGGGAAGGGACGGAGGAGGGAAAATTGAGTGAAGGAAGGAGGAGGAGGGGAAGTGAGGAAGGGAAGGAGGAGGAAGGAGAGAAAGTGAGGAAAGGGATGGAAGAGGGAAAATTGAGGTACGGAAGGAGGAGGAGGAAGGAGGAGGAGGAGGAGGAGGAGAAGGGAGGAAGGCAAGATGTGTTAAGAGTGATAGAAATGTTATGTAGAAAAGGAAAGAAAACTGGAAGGAGGGAAGAGAGGAAATGAGACATGAAGAAAGGGAGGGAGGAAAGGAGACAGGAAAGAAGGAAGGAAGGGAGGGAGGGAGGGATGGAAGGAGAGAATGAGATGGGAGTAAAAGAGGAGGAGGCAGGTCCTCAAGAACAGGTTAGGTCGAGAGAGAGAGAGAGAGAGAGAGAGAGAGAGAGAGAGAGAGAGAGAGAGAGAGAGAGAGAGAGAGACTATATCTAAAATAATAGTATCTCCATGCACCGACTACTGTAGGAATGACTGGGGTTAACTACTTTATAGTATCTTGACCCTAAATAAAAACAGCTTATTAAACATTAGCAAATTTCGATCACGACACGAACATTAATCAAAGTACTGTACCATGATGGAAGGAGATGTACTAAAAACACACTTTACTCTCTGGTGGGTGGCTGTAAAAGGTTGGGAAGGCTTCTCTGGGGTACACCTAATAATAAAACCGTAAATACACTCAAAACCACAAGCATGTACGGTACTAACTATGTTATTATATTAAAAGTGAATCAGCCGGGTTAACACGATTCAACACACCAAAATAAAAAGGGAGAACGGGTTTTTTTTGGGGGGAGGGGGGCACCTGACAACAGAAGAATTAATGAGTTTGGGCACCTGACAACAGAAGAATTAATGAGTTTGGGCACCTGACAACAGAAGAATTAATGAGTTTGGGCACCTGACAACAGAAGAATTAATGAGTTTGGGCACCTGACAACAGAATAATTAACGAGTTTGGGCACCTGACAACAGAAGAATTGATGAGTTTGGGCACCTGACAACAGAAGAATTAATGAGTTTGGGCACTTGACAACAGAAGAATTAATGAGTTTGGGCACCTGACAACAGAATAATTAACGAGTTTGGGCACCTGACAACAGAAGAATTGATGAGTTTGGGCACCTGACAACAGAAGAATTAATGAGTTTGGGCACCTGACAACAGAAGAATTAATGAGTTTGGGCACCTGACAACAGAATAATTAACGAGTTTGGGCACCTGACAACAGAAGAATTGATGAGTTTGGGCACCTGACAACAGAAGAATTGATGAGTTTGGGCACCTGACAACAGAAGAATTAATGAGTTTGGGCACCTGACAACAGAAGAATTAATGAGTTTGGGCACCTGACAACAGAATAATTAACGAGTTTGGGCACCTGACAACAGAAGAATTGATGAGTTTGGGCACCTGACAACAGAAGAATTAATGAGTTTGGGCACCTGACAACAGAAGAATTAATGAGTTTGGGCACCTGACAACAGAAGAATTAACGAGTTTGGGCACCTGACAACAGAAGAATTGATGAGTTTGGGCACCTGACAACAGAAGAATTAACGGGTTTTGGGCACCTGACAACGTAAATAATTAACGAGCTCGGACACCTTAGTAACAACAGAAGAATTAATTGGCTCGAACAACTGACAAGAAAAAAATTAACGGGTTTGTGCACCAGACAACAGAAGATATAACGTACTCGGATACTGACTGACAACATGCAGAACGGTTCAGAAGAGGTTTGGGTATCTATGAGTAGAGGAAATATATTTATAGCTATAGTTTGGGCTTCTGAGGAGATGATGATGATGATGATGATGATGGTAAGAAGCATTAAAATAAAATAAAAGGAACAAGAGGAGAATAATAATAATAAATTATAAACAAAATAATACTAACCTAGATCAGACACCTGTGAGCAAAAGGAAAAGTATATTACAATTATAGGATTTGTGTAGTGATTATTATACTCAGAAAATCGGGACCTCGCATCTGGACACATACTGTATAGGCTAAGCAGAAGGATGCAAGTGACCTCCTGCTGTGTACTACTCCTCCTCCTACTCATTTGAACAACATGGTGACTCTGTACAATACTCAAAATATTCTCCAGTCACCCACCACATTACACAACAAGACACGTAAATAAATATACACACACACACATACACATACACACACTACACTACACTACACTACACTGCACTACACTACACTATAACACACACACACACACACTACACACACACACACACTCTCCCTTTAGAGATGAAGTTCTTATCATGATTGCCTTTATAATATCAACGTCATAAATCCCTTGTCAAGTATTAAAAGTCATTCATACCTTCACCACCGACAGCCAACACCACCAATCCCTTAGTTGACTATTTCACATTCATCATTCTCATTTGCCGTGTGTGTGTGTGTGTGTGTGTGTGTGTGTGTGTGAGATAGAGAGAGAGAGAGAGAGAGAGAGAGAGAGAGAGAGAGAGAGAGAGAGAGTGAGGAGAGAGAACGGTAAACGGAAGGAAGAGGACATATATGGAAACTATGATTGTAGGAAGAAGTATATGGAGAGGAAGAGAAGGAAGGAGAGAGTTAGGATGAACGAATGGATGAATAGGGAATGGCTAATGATAAAGGGGTTATAGGGAAGAAGGGAAAAGGGAGGAAGGAAGGAGGGAGAAAGGAAGGGAGAAGGGAGAAGGGAGAAAGGAAGAAAGGAAGGAGGGAGGGAGAAAGGAAGAAAGGAAGGAGAAAGGAAGGAAGGAGGGAGAAAGGAAGGATGTAGGGAGGAAGGAAGGAGGGAAAAGAAAGGAAGGATGGAGAAGAAAAGAAGCTAGAAGGAAGGGAGGAGGGATGGATGTAGAAAGAAGGAATGAGAATGGAATTAAGGAGAAAATAGAAATAATGATAAAAGAAGGAAGAAAGGAATGAGGATAGACAGACAGACAGACAGACTCCCTAAGCAGGTCACTGAGATAAGACTCTAATGTACTCCTATGTTATGTTGTATGTCTGTCTGTCTGTGTGTGTCTGTCGGTCATACCTGCCATCTTGCCACTCTGCCATGCTACCAATCTCTCCGTCAGTCTGCCACTCTTTAGTCTACCATCCTGCCTAGTCTGCCATTCTGCCATCCTACCAATGTGTCAGTCTGCCATTCAGTTGTTCTACCATCCTACCAATCTGTCAGTCTGCCATTCAGTTGTTCTACCATCCTACCAATCTGTCAGTCTGCCACTCTGTAGTTCTACCATCCTGCCTAGTCTGCCATTCTGCCATCCTACCAATCTGTCAGTCTGCCATTCAGTTGTTCTACCATCCTACCAATCTGTCAGTCTGCCACTCTGTAGTTCTACCATCCTGCCAGTCTGCCATTTTATCATGCTACCACTCTACCACATTCCACTGTACTACATGTTTGCCATCGTATCTATCTTCTTCTCTGCCCGTCTATGTGTCTATGTCTGCCATTCTCCCGGCCTGCCACCCTGAGTTGAGTTGAAGCGGGTCTGACCAAGGCTGTTTGTTGCTGTGTCTCCAGCCTCGTTAGCAATCCTGTCTGCATTATTAGCATTCAACTACCTACTTACCCTGTGGTCTCTCTCTCTCTTTCTCTCTCTCTCTCTCTCTTTGCCAATGAAGTTAGTGAGGGGGAAGGGTCTATCTCTCTCTCTCTCTCTCTCTCTCTCTCTCTCTCTTTCTCTCTCTCTCTCTCTCTCTCTCTCTCTCTCTCTCTCTGCCAATGAAGTTAGTGAGGGGGAGGGGATATGTTTTCGCCTCTATTTGTCTGTCTGTCTATATATACATATGCATGGTACCTCAAATCCCGATCATGAACTCACCCATGCTTCACGCCCTTCCATCCACCCACCAATATCATCCAATTTCACCCTCCAACCACCTGACCCTCTATCCACCCACCTACTATCATAACACTCCACCCCATATACAACTCTCTCCACACTCCACCAGGCACCCCACTCCACCACACTCTCTATCAACAAGCACCCCACTCTCTATCACCAAGCATCCCACTCCACCACACTATCACCAAGCACCCCACTCCACCCTCACCCTCCACCATCAAGCACCCCACTCCACCCTCACTCTCCACTCCACCATTACCCACCCATGCACACTCTATAACACACTATAGGATTTTTAGCAGCAACCATTCCTTTTATATTACATTGGGAAAGGTGAGGAATAAAGGCAAAAACACACTTACTGTAAAAATGTCCACACCTAAAAAAAAAAAAAAAAAAAGTGAGAGATGTCCAAGATTAGGCCAGACCAGTTTTTAAGAATCCGGAGGGAGCTTCATAAATAAATAAAATATCTGCTACTAATGTTCTATTCTAAGCTTCGTCTAACTTTACATCAAGCTACAGTATAATATAATATAAATGTACTTCAACTATCAATTGATTTATATTCATTTACGACAATGGGAAACTCGTGACACTCTTGATTTTCTTTATTACAAAAACATAAAAACTCGACTTCTACATAAAAAAATATATAGTACGGTATCATAACGATATATATTTCTATCTCGGTCATTAAATAATATTTCCTCAAGTACTTTTCATCTCTATCTCTACTTGTAGCTTCCCTCCTTCAAACCTTTAATTCCACCCATGTCTATCTAAACCAACAATTAAATCATCAGACTGGCTCTCAAACTGGTATCTGGGACATGCAGAGTGGGTGAGGCTTGGCAGGGTGAGTGTGTGTCGGTATGTATGTGGGTCTAAAATTATATATATATATATTTATTTTATAAAATGATGATAATAATAATCATCATCATAATAATAAACGTGTGTGTGTGTGTGTGTGTGTGCTTGCGTGTATATGTGCCTGTGTGCGTGTGAAACGGAAGACTCAGAAAGTAGGACATGTATGGGTGTGTGTGTGTGAGTGTGAGTGTGTGTGTGTGTGTGTGTGTGTGTGTGTGTGTTGACAGGTGGCTGGCAGTATGGGTGTGTAAAGAGTTATCTAGCAGACAGAGACACGAGGTATGGAGATGGCAGAGGGTGACATGATAGAAGCAGGAAAATGACAGATGGTGGTGACATGAGTGGATGTGGTCACAGATCGCAGAGGGTGACATGACAGAGGCAGGAAAGTGGCAGAGGGTGAAATGAGAAGCAGGAAAGTGGCAGAAGGTGACATGAGTGGCTGAGGTGGCAGAATTGAGTAACATGAGAAGCAGAAAAGTGGCAGAGGGTGGCAAGTGGCAGTGACATGAGGAAAAGGAAAGTGTAAATAGGTAAAAGTGTGACAAGGCAGACAGACAGTACCGTATATACTATGTCGAGTGTATGAATGATAAAAGAAAGATTGTGTGTTACAGTGAGGTGTGGACAGAGACGGACATACTGTGAGGAATAGATAAGTGTAAACGCAGAGTATGTATGCTAATAAACTGGGAGAGGAAATGGCAGACTGAGATGGTAAACAGTATATATGGCAGACAGTAAGATAGTGGCAAGTATAAATAAGAGGGCAATCAATGAACTACACAGCGATGACAAATATTAATGTTGGCAGGCAGTAAAGTGAGACAGGTGGCAGGTAGGTAGGAAGGAAGGTAGTAGATATGCCTGCCTGCCTGCCTGCCTGCCTGCCTGCCTGCCTGCCTGCCTGCCATGGTGGTGGTGGTGAGTCTGGTAATGTGTTGTGTCTGGGAGAGAGAAGTGTTTTTGTTGACTGTGGGTGTGAAGGTTGTTTACACTCTAACTATTAATATCGGGTGTGTGAACTTTTACTGTGTGTGTGTGTGTGTTTGTGTGTGTGTGTATGGATGGAGGATGTGAGCGTGCATGTGTGTGTGTGCGTGTACGTGTAAGGGGAAACGAGTTAACATTATAATCAAACTGGTAAATGTGTGTGTGTGTGTGTGTGTGTGTGTGTGTGTGTGTGTGTGTGTGTGTGTGTGTAAGGGAAAACGAGTTAATATTATAATCAAATAGAAACACACCATTTGGTCTTCAAGTGGCTATTTTTAGTGCCTTAACTCTACTGTCACTGAGCAACAGGTTATAAACAGCAGAGTAATAAAAGAGGAAACTTAAACCCACGACTGTACAACAACAACAACACAGAGGTAAAGTCCACATATATAAATTATGCAGTATAATATAATATGCTATACTTACTTACTTCCGTTGACCCTGGATCCCACTCTATATTTTACACTCGACACGGATGGTTTTGTTCCTCTGCATGTAACCTCCTCCCTCACACACACACACATTACTTTAAAACATCACCATAAAACAAGCCATGCATGCCTATTACTACAGACAGAAGTATATAGTCTCACTTTAATCAGGTCACACACACACACACACACACACAGCGACCCCCCCCCCACACCACCACGACCACTACCCATCACGCCATTATCATAACCACCAGAAGTTTTACCTTCAATTTGCCCCCATCAACAACTTTGGCCTCACGGTGAAAATCGATGTTTGAAGCAACTAACAATTGTAGTGGACATGAACACGAATATTTTTTACACAATTGTCCCAACTCAACCAAAGCTATGAATGATGAGATGCAGAGGGGCGAGTGTAAAGTTGTATAGTTAGAGAGATACTGTACTACTAGGATGTTCTAAAGTTCATTCAGACATACAGCCACAATGTAGTTAACTGAAACACCTGCATGTGGTTTTACCGACTGAGCAATAGAGGGTAGATGGCGAACGGTGTTTTATCTTTCGAACCACGGAGAATTTCAGTCATAATTTGGTTGGCTGGCTGAGGAAACCAACATTCAGTCATACTTGGTTGGCTGGCTGAGGTAACCAACATTCAGTCATAATTTGGTTGGCTGGCTGAGGAAACCAACATTTGTGCACTGTAGTAAGTCCTGGCTTCAATCTACAAACTAATAAACTCAGCTGGGGAGGGAAGAGGGCAGGATGTATATATATGATGAGGGTTAGGTTACACAGTCTGTCTTCCTTCTGTACTATTTGGTCTCATTACTTGATATGTCTTTTATAATCAGGAGGTTCTCGAGTTTCCCCGTTCATGTCGTGTAGGTTTTCTTTCACTGGATCAGCCCGAGTAGAGGGAGAGGAGGTCAGGAAGGGAGAGGAGGTCAGGAAGGGAGAGGAGGTCAGGAAGGGAGAGGAGGTCAGGAAGGGAGAGGAGGTCAGGAATCAAAAGGAGGAGGAGGGGGGAGAATGGAGAAGAAGGAGGAGGGTAAAAAAAATAAAGATAAAATAGGGTAAAAATAGATAGGAGGAAGAAGGTAAAAGGAGAGAGGAGGAAGAGGGTAATAAGGGAGAGGACGGTATATAGAGAGAATATAGGAAGAGGATAAAAAAAAGAGTATAAGGAAGAGGAGTACAAGAGGAGGATAAAACGAGAGAGTATAAATTATATAGGATGGTAAAAAGAGATTGAAAGAGTAGGGTAAAAAGAGAGAGTATAATTATGAGGGTAAAAAGAGAGAGTATAGGAGGAGAGTAAAAAGAGAAAGAGGGAAGAGGGTAAACAGAGAAAGAGGGAGGAGGGTAAAAACAAAGAGGAGAAAGAGGTTAAAAAGAGATTGAAGGAGGAGGGTAAAAAGAGATTGTATGGGAGTGCAAAAAGAGATTGAAAGAGGAGGGTAAAAAGAATGATGAGTGGGAGGGTAAAAAGAGAGGAGAAAGAGGGTAAAAAAAGAAAGAGGGAGGAGGGTAACAAGAGATAGTATAGGAGTAAAAAGAGATTGAAGGAGGAGGGTAAAAAGAAAGAGGAGTGGGAGGGTAAAAAGAGATTGAAGGACGGCAAAAATAGATTGTATAGGAGAGCAAAAAGAGATTGAAGGAGGAAGATAAAAAGACAAGAGGAGTGGGAGGGTAAAAAGAGATTGAAGGAGGAAGATAAAAAGACAGAGGAGTGGGAGGGTAAAAGGAGATTGGATGAGGAAGGTAAATAGAGATATGAGAGTCATGGCTCGTGTTATTACTTTGCCTGCAGCGTCAACGGAAGGCAGGGTAAGGTACTCATCCCTCTTTGTGTCTCTGTTATTTCACATAATAACCAAAAGAACTTAAGGGGATATACATTCATCGTTGGTGAATTGGAGGGTTATACTGATTTCTCCAAGCAATGTTATGAAACAGACGATTTCAGTGTTAAGGGACCCTGTGATGTAGGTAGTCAGAATATTGGGGATAAATGAGTCCTTCAAATATTACCACGAAACACCACCTATATGGAAGGAGCTTGATTCATGGCATGGTCAGGAGGAATCAGAAGCCTCCAATTTTCATATATGATCACTGGGACCTTAAAGGCCCCATACACACTCATTGGACCTGAACAAACACACTACACAAACTACACTCTGTAAGCCAGTTTCTGGAGTGTACTTTCTGAGTGCGTGTTGAAGGGGCCTTTATTTTACAGAAAGAGGTTTCTTCGTTTGTTTTGTGGCATAGATTGGAGTAATCAATTGCCTTCCACTTTATCAAGATAAATAATTACCCCTTCAAGCAACAGCGGAGGGAAGGTAATGTTCTCGTTCTTGTTTACCTTTCATGTCACTGCTATTGTCATGGATTGATCCACAATATAAAAGCATCATCGTAAAACCCAAGCAAATATGTCAACCAAACGACTGACTCGTATAATTTTATCGACTCCTTTCACCCAGTAATTCCATTCTGACAAAAGCAAAAACAGTTTCATCCGCCACAAGGAAAATATCGAAATAAAAATTAAACCCATCTCAATTAACCCTTAAAAGATAATTATCATACCAGTTTTCATATTATATTTTCTTCAAGATTCATGTTAGTAAAGCCTATACTACACTTTTCCCAGGGATAATCTGAGCCCAATGGAGTCAGTTAGCTTGTTTAAATCAGATATGTGACGAAAAAATATGTATAAAAAAAAAAAAAAAAAAAAATCATAAAACAATCTGTTTATAAATTATTTGAACAGATCACCTTTAATTAATAAACATGTAAAGTTGTCCAGATAATATAATGGTAAATCAGTATAACCATAATTATATACTTTGAATGACGTCAGTGGATAGGAATACATTTTTTTTTCTATACCTCAATATATACATACACCACATCATACATACATACACCACATCCCCTCGTTGGTCGTCCCCTATAAAATTTGACTAGGCCTAAAATAATCACAACGACCCTTACCTGCTGTACTGTATATACCTTGCATGGCTCCAGGCTCCCCATCAATCACCAGGATAGGCCTACACTAATTTTATGGGTCTCACGATGTAACCCGAGGCCTCCTATACGTTATACCATGACCTACGGGGGGGGGGGGTATGTAGATCGTGGGTTATATGTCTCTCAATGTTGCCAAGTCCGGTAGTCTGATCTAGTTTTAATATTAGCCTATCTAAGAATAAATTTAATCACTCTAGGCCTACCTTATGCTGTTTTTTTCATGAGCCTTCCGTTTCCTACATGACATAATGTTTGGATATATAAAGTAGTCCCATCCCAACCCATCCGACAAAAAAAAAATCTTCCCATAATTAAGTTTCCCTATATAATACTGAATGTGTCACGCTATTATTTTTACCCTTCCAAAACAAAAAAGAACTACAGTACATTATTATTAATATTTTTCCACCTTAATTAATCTAAGTTGAGTTTCCTTATAATGTCACGCTGTTAGCACTACCCATCACTCCATCTCAAAACAAACTTACAAAACATAATTATCACTATTTTCAACCTGAATTAAGATAAGTCGAATCTTCGTATAATTTCCCTTCACTCGATCTCATAGCAAACCTACAGAACATAATGATCACTATTTTCTCCCTTACAAAACCTAAGCTTATCATCACTATCTTTTCCCTTACAAAACCTAAGCTTATCATCACTATCTTCTCCCTTACAAAACCTAAGCTTATCATCACTATCTTCTCCCTTATGAAACGTGAGTTGAGGAGTGCCCCTATATGTCACGCTGTTTCCATTACCCTTATCGTTATTAGCTTGGCGCTGTTCCCATTTCCAGACTGCCTCGATTCCAAGACTATTTCGACCCCTTACTCCCCCTCCTCCTCCTCCTCCTCCTCCTCTTCCTCCCCCCCCCCACCTCCTCCTCTTCCTCCTCCTCCTCCCCCTCCTCCTCCTCCTCCTCCTCCTTTTCCTTCCCCATGTGGCTGGCGGCGTCTCCATCCCATTCCCACACTACTTAAATCACAAGGGGAAAGTATATGAGTTATCAAGAGGGAGTGAGGAGCCAGAGTGAGGGGAGAGGGTGAAGGAGAGGGGAGAGGGGGTGTGGGTGAAGGAAATGGGGTGTGGGTGTGGGTGAAGGAAATGGGGTGTGAGTGTGGGTGAGGGTGAAGGAGAGGGGAGAGGGGGTGTGGGAGTGGGTGGTGGGTGCGGGGTGAGGGGGTGTGGGATAGGGAGAGAGTGTGGGATAAGGAGGGGTGAGGGTATGGGAGAAGGGATGTTTCGGTGAGAGAGAGAGAGAGAGAGAGAGCAAATAAAAGAGGAAGGAGATAACCAGAAGGCCGTAAAAAATGAAAAAAGTATAGAGGAAAAAAAGAAGGAAAACGGAAGACCAGAGAACAAAAAGAAATATAAAGGAATGAGAAGAAACGTAAAGTCAGACGAAGTAAAGAAAAGAAGTAAGAAGAGATGAGGTAAAGAGTAAATAAATAAAAAGAGAAATAAAGAGACGAAAAAAGACGAAATAAAGAGAAGAGAGACGAAAAGAAGAAAGGAAATAAAGAGAAGAAATAAATAAAAACAAAAAAAGAAATAATAATTAAGTAAGCAAGCAAGAGAAAGAGAGAGAGAGAGACTAAAATGTAAAATGAAGACAAAAATAGAAAAATAATACTAATATTGATACACATAATAATAATATAGCCTTACTTACTCACTTACTTACCGAGGCGAGTTTTACCTTATTTACATATTCATAACTCCAATTTAAAGAGGAGTATTTTAGAGGCTTTAAGGAGTGACTCTCTCCCTCTCTCTCTCTCTCTCTCTCTCTCTCTCTCTCTCTCTCTCTCTCTCTCTCTCTCTCATGCTATTTACTCCATCTCACATTTTCATTCTATTTCCGTTTCCAGTTTTTAATCTATTTTTTATTTTCCCTTGTCACTCAGTCATATTTGCTTAATTTCCTGGTTTGTTTGTCTGTCTGTCGTTCTGTCTCACCCTTTACTCTATCTCTCTCTTTCCCGCCCCTTCTCTCTCCCCCCTCTGTATGTGTGTGTGTGTGTGTATTCCGTCCCAATGGCTTCTCCTGATAGCTATAATTCACAGTATATATTAATGGTAAAAAGAATATGTTTAACCTTTGAGTATGATAATCCTTAGTAAGCGAGTCAATTTTAAAACCAAAGCACTACACCAGCTGACAACAACAACAATAATAATAATAATAATAATAATAATAATAATAATAATAATAATAATAATAGTGCTTCACTGAACAGCAAATCTCACTCTTGCTATGAATCACAACATCCTTCCTTCCTCCTGAAATATCAAAAGAATATGAGGTAAATATTGTCCAAGACCCTACCTATACCTAACATAACCAATTGTTGGGGTAAATGCATCAATAATGTGAAATGTTATCATAGGGGAGAGACCTTGGCTATACAGAGTCCTCCAAACCATGCCACGAAACACATTCCCTAGGTATATACCAGGTAAGTGTCGTTTTGTGGTGCAGTTTGTAGAAGTCAATAGCCTCCGATCCATCGACTAAATCTTATGATCCTTAAATTCTGTGGAGAGAAAGATTTGTTATTTTTTCCAGCGGGGCGGCAACGTGGGTGGTTCGATCAGAAAAATGTGAGGTGTACATAGAGTCGTGTATGGTGCGGTGTGGGACGAGATTCCCGACCTTAGTGCATTATGATAATATTTATACTTATAATGTGGATATACAGTATAATATACCCGTGATTATACAATATACTTCTGATATTATTATAATATGGCTATCACTAGCAATAATATATAGCTCTTAGCAAAACATTACTGTATTATTGATGACATAATAATATTACACTATACTGTTGTCACATCATTACCAACATAACAACTAGTGTAGTGTAGTATAATATTAAACACTTTTCGTCTGTAACACCAAGTACCGTCAATATCAAAATTTTTATTAATGCAGCTAAACTCACACTGTGTTGTAAGTAAAATGTATTATTAAAGATGCTGCTTGCACTACCGGTAGGCTATATTACCTTAACCTTATGCCTGACTGAACACACCTGCCACACCTCAGGGAGAGAAGGTTTAGGAAGGTTGTGAATCCAGTCAAGCTTCAGTTTGGACACCACCAGTTTATCGCTGCTAACATCTTACACCGACTGACGAGTCATACTTTAATTCTTTTCTCGGACGATATATTTTTCGTGTTAGGAGTTTAACGCTACTTATGTACAGTCGGCGGCAAAAGTTGTGTCGCCACATCTGCCAAATTAATATAGACGCCACTTGTGCACCACCAGACTCAGAAACGCTATTCAAAATTACAGAAAAATTAAAGTATCACAAAACATGCAGACAAAACCAGAAAAACGACAAAATTGTAGAAAATTAGCATAAAACACCTTCCCCTCTCTCTCTCATACACACACACAAACAAACACAAATACACAAACACAAAACCAGAAAAATACACAATGGCAAATATGGCATAACAAATCCTTCCCCACCCACCCACAGACAAAACCACATAAAAAGATACAAATTTACAGAAAATGTGCATAATAAAACCTCATCCACACACACACACACACACACACAGACAAAACCAGGAAATCCCTTATAAACCACCCAACCAGCCATAATAAAACGGCACCAGTTCCTTTCACTAATGCAATCACTCGTGGTAAAATTTATGCGCTGGTTCCCTTTACATATTCCTCCGTCCACCGATATTTGATTAATGGAACCCAGATTTGCATACGGCTCGGGTCAACTTTGGTGGTTTGGGGGTCCACAACGCACTGTACGAGAGAGAGAGAGAGAGAGAGAGAGAGAGAGAGAGAGAGAGAGAGAGAGAGAGAGAGAGAAAGAGAGAGAGAGAGAGAGAGAGAGAGAGAGAGAGAGAGAGAGAGTGAGTGGAAGAGGAGATTGATTGATAAGGATGAGAGGAATAGGGAAAGGAGGACAAGAGATGAGAGATGAGGACGGTCAGATGAGTAGAAATATGGACGATGATGATATGAAGCAAAATGAGTAAAGAAAAGGAAGAGTATTAAATATTAAAAGAAGAGGAGAAGGATGACGAGAAAGAAAAGGATGAAAATGGGAAGAAGAGAAGGATGACGAGAAAGAAAAGGATGAAAATGGGAAGAGTTAACAGTGCTGGGAATACGAGGTCACTTTTAGCGTGTATATAATAACACCTTATGTTATATATTACAGGTCCATCTTGTTACTACACAAACGATACAAAACCCACACAATGCTATAATATGTCAATTGAAGAAACATATGTAGTTACTTACTTTATAAAGTCATTGTGAACACTCCAGCAACGAACTAAAAACGCATACGGTACCGTACATCACAAACTACAAACATCCCTCCCTGCCCACAACAACACACACTCACACACACAAAACTATTAAAAAACAAAACAAATTACTATACCATTGATTGAAACATTTGCAGTAGAGTTAAAACACAAACAATACAATACAAAACTAACACAAATATCCACTACCACAACAACAACACGAAATATAAACTATACAAAAACACACACACAAAATATTATCAATGATAGAAACATATTTTTCCGTCTAGCTATTACTTACCTTATGGAGCAGCAGCAGGAGTCACCGGTGTGCCGTGTATATCTTGGTAATGACAGTGGTCGCCTTGTTTACATTGAGGCTGCAGTGTGTACTCGCTCTTCTTCCTTGCCCTCAAAACGGATCTGGTTTGTTGGATTTCCACTTCTAGTCTTTGAGATCATTAATATTTTCTAACACTCACTTTAGCACTTATTATTTTCTTTACACTTGTTCTTTATGCATACTGCTTATCATTTATTTTACTAGCACTCTCTGTAGCACTTTAGCCTGTACCGTATTTTACACTTAAAGTTAAAAAGATACTTGTATGATTTTATTTAGTTCTCACAGCACCATATTATCTAAACTCAGAGTTCACCTCACACGAATTACTGAGCGTTCGCCTTAATTACCACGCAAATGTCTCCTATACGCCTTACCCTCGGCCTCATTAATTGACCTGTCGATTTGATCAAGTTTCATCAAGATAATTATTGATCTTACACATTTCAAGCTCTTCAATTCATATACTAGACTATGTAAGTTTCAGTCAAAGATTAAAGTAATTTAATAGATACAGTTATAGAAATTATTGTATAATATTATATGCACGAATTATAAGCATAAATTTCACCAAATTCTTATTTAAATAACTGAAGGCAAAGACATATACATTTCTAAATGCATAACGTTAAGGAGACGTAACGAAAGACAAAACAAGGAAAGAGAAAATATGCATCGAAATATCAATGCACTTATATGATGAGGTTTTATTTATGAGTGAGGAAGTAAGGGAAAGAGGGAGAGCAGGAAGGAATGTGTGTGTAACTCGGTAAAAGAAAGTAAAGAAGGAATGGAGAAAGGAGGTAATGTGAGTGTAATTTCTAACTGGAGTAAAATGTGGTAAAGTAAAGGAATAGAGGGAGGAGTAAATTTTAGTCAGCCAGTCCAGTCACTACTCAGGTCAGGGCAGGCCGGCAGGGAAGGGTATGTGAGGGGAAAGGGGGATTATAACGAGAGGGGAGCACCCACTCTCAAGGTCAGCAGTCAGCCAAACGCCACTAAGATTTACGAGTTGACACTGAATACAGCCCCATTCCCGCCATATTAGAGGCGGGAGAGTAGTCGTGACGTATTTTATAGCACCACTCACTACCTTCTACAGCTATCGGACTCAACGCATCAATTCCTGTACAACACTCGTAGGTCTTTACAGGTTAAAAGGCTCTGCATATTTCTGCTCAACTAATTTATTTCGTGTTTTCACCATTCAGACTCCACGCATCATAACTTGTACAACATTCCATGGAGGTCTTTAGAAGTTAAAAGAATGTTTGTTTGTTTTTCTGCTAAATCAACTTATTACGTTTTCCATTCATTTTACCTTTTTCACAAATCGAACTCCACGTATCGAATCCACAACAACACTCTACGTAGGTTTATAGGGATTAAAAGGCTCTTATTTGTATTGCTGCTGAACTAAATTATTACGTGTTTCATTTTTTTATATCTGCATCAGTTTTCACAATTTCTCTCGATAGTTATTCACATCTTCGCATATATTATCTATGTGTTTTTGACCAGAATTTCTCGAGCCATTGTAAATCACCACGTTCATATCACAAATTTTTCTTTATGCAATATATATTTTCCGGACTTCACATCAGCATGCGCAAAAAAATCACAAGCATGTAGTTTATATGCCAGTTGCACCGGTTTCATAAGCAACCCTCTATATATGATAATTTATGCTATTTTTCGGAAGGCGAGTGATCGAACCGTTGCAAATATATCGGCACTGTTTACATCTTCCCCTGCCATCCAGTCTGCTGCCAGGCTATCCTGTAAAGAGAGAGAAGAATATCTTTGTTAGAGTATTTTACAAAAATGCACAGAAATGTTACAATGATGAGAGAGAGAGAGAGAATTATTTTCGAAGATGAGGTTGTTTACTACTTGGAAAATTAGTTGTAACAGGTGTAAGTGGTAACGTATAAGTTATCAATTCTCTCTCTCTCTCTCTCTCTCTCTCTCTCTCTCTCTCTCTCTCTCTCTCTCTCTCTCTCTCTCTCTCTCTCTACGTCCACGTGTCAATTTCCCTCATCTCTATTAAATAACTAGGTTTGTAGTTTTCCTTTCCATCTTTATTTACTGATTTTTACTTCTCTCCATAATTACTTCCTTACAATTTAATTCACCTCATCACTGTCCTCACTTTTACATCATCATCTACTCTATTTACTCACATTCTACCTTACTCCCTCTTGGTGTAGTGGTGTGTTATGTTGTGTTGTAGTGTCTCCCCCTACAAGCGTGATGGAGTTGTGTTGTGTCGTCTGTGTGTGGTGGAAGTATGGTGTGTTGTGTTGTATTTATCTCCAGTCACAAGCGAGGTGGAACTAGTTATGTCGTGTTGTGTTGTGGTGATGGGAGGGCCTGGCACGGGAGCTTCAGGCTAGGGCTAGGTGAATGACGTTTGATTGGGCTACAGAGAGAAGGAAAGTAGTGGTGAAGGCTACACACACGGGGGGGACAGTGTAATGACAGATGTAGAATGGAAAGGTAATTGTAGGGTCTTAAAGGCCAAGGCAGTGAGTGGGGAATTGGGTAGGTAAGTGGGTCTTTGGTGATGATGGTTATGTTGGTGGTTGGTAGTTGTGGCGGTAGTGGTAGTAGTTGTAGAGTAGCATCAAACCACCACTACCACAACACCACCTACGACCACACCACCCCACACAACTTCACAATCTACCACCCACCCCAACACTACCCCCACATAACTTCACAATCTACCCCCCCAACACCACCCACACCATGCACCTACCACCCACCACTACCAACCCCCACTATAATGTTAACACTACCATAAAGAATACCCGCTATCACCAACAACAGTCACATCAGTGGGATGAACATGGGTGCAGGGGAGGGACTCAGTTGTATGTGTGTGTACCCTGCAATGCGATAACACCTTGATCTCTCCCCTCGCATATATGAGGGGTGTTTTTTCTCTCTCTCTTTCTCTCTCTCTCTCTCTCTCTCTCTCTCTCTCTCTCTCTCTCTCTCTCTCTCTCTCTCTCGTGTGTCTGTGTGTGTGTGTGTGTGTGTGTGTGTGTGTGTGTGTGTGTGTGTGTGTGTGTGTGTGTGTGTGTGTGTGTGTGTGTGTGTGTGTGTGTGTGTGTGTGTGTGTGTACTGTAGAAGACTTCCCCTCATCAACCCCAATCTCACTGAGGTAATTAGGTATATACGGTACGTTGAGCCAGACCAGACAAGCTAATATAAACTCTTTCACTTTGGATGAGATGAACTGTATACGTATTCTTGTTCTGTAATGTGTAACTGAGTAATGGTGATGGTGGTGGTGGTTGTTATGGTTGTGGTGGTGGTGGTGGTGGTGGTGGGTTGTGGTTGTTGTTGTGATGGTGGTGGTGGTTGTGGTGGTGGTGGTGGTGGTGGTGGTGTTGGTGGTTGTGGTTGTGGTTGTGATGATGGTTGTGGCGTTGGATCACGGTAGTCAAGTGAGGGCATTAACGGGATCCCTGGTTCTGATTGGCTGGCTGCCAGGGATAAACAAATGGTTCACGAGGGTCACTGGCCGCTGGAGGGATTAACAACTCCAAAATTGATGTAATGATCCAGCCATGCAGGGGGTGTTCAGGACGTGACACACACACACACACATACACACACACTGCAGTATAAATCGTCACAGCTAAAAAACATTTCTGTATTACTCTGAATGTTCACTGGTTGGGTTATTTTAGGTTAGGTTATGTTAGGTTATGTTAATAATAATGGCGATGGTTATTAATGTTTATGTTTTATATTCTAGATTTCTTTGTAGTTTTTTCCCCTCATAATCCAACATATTAATTCACTGTATATATGCTACAAGTGTTGCAGGACAATTGGTCGTGACTGTAACACTTGAATAAGAATCTGGGAACTCCTAAGCAACAGCCGACAATAAAGTGTGATACCCTCCTGAAACGGATTGAAAGGTGAGAGAGAGAGGGAGATAGAGTGTGAGTGTGTGTGTCTGTGTGTCTGTCTATATGTGTGTGTGTGTGTGTGTGTGTGTGTGTGTGTGTGTGTGTGTGTGTGTTAGTTCACGGTACAATTACGGTAGGAAGGTGTGTATCCGGGGAGTGAAGCGGAAAGGGGGGAGAGAGTGGTGGGTGTTAGACGTGTGTAGTTGGAGGAAGCGGGAAAAGGAAACGGAGAGAGAGAAAGGTAATTTTATGGGTGAGGAATGAGCAGAGAGAGAGAGAGAGAGAGAGAGAGAGAGAGAGAGAGAGAGAGAGAGAGAGAGAGAGAGAGAGAGAGAGAGAGAGAGAGAGTGAGAGAGAGAGAGATAGAGAGAGAGAGAGAGAGAGAGAGAGAGAGAGAGAATCGTCTTGCTTTGGCAAATACTGTATACATAAACTGCTGTGTCGTGAATAAAAATAGAAGTTGTCATTATCATTATTATTATTATTATTTTTATTATTATTACTTTGCATTTGTTCGTCTCACCTGTGCTTGATTGGTAGCGAGTGAGGTCGAGCACACAGGTAAGACGGACGGATGGAGGAAGGGTTCAGAAACAAGGATATGACGCTAATTTTACCACCACATGACTTGACCCCGTGAGAAGGTGTTGTATGTATGTATTGTACCCTGACACGCCACCCAAACCAACCAGGCACCCGACCCCACAACCACTACTTCCTCTCTCTCTCTCTCTCTCTCTCTCTCTGTGTGTGTGTGTGTGTGTGTGTGTAAGGGGTAGCACATGTTGAAGTAACCGACTGTAATCACCCAGGTAGTGTCGTCAACATACATTACGAGAGACAAGGAACACCAACGATGAGGGGTGAGGGTAAGGGGGGGAGGGGGGGGTAAGGGGGGCATTAGTTTTGCGGGGGGTGAAGGGGGACATTAGTGTTGCGGTAGGGGAAGGACTAGTGGGAGTTGGGGCGGTGGTGTAGCGGTGGGGGGGAGATGAGGCAGTGGGGGGAAGGGGAGCGTCGAGGGGGGAAGGAGGCAGTCGAGGGGGAAGGTGGCAATCGTGGGGGGGATGGTGTAGTGGTGAGTGGGAAAGGAGGAGGAAGGGGTCAGTAGTGTAGTGTTGTCGCTGGGTTCCGTTCTCACTAGTGGTGGTGTCCAACATCTCACTGACAAATTACCCAATCACTTCTTTTATCGCCTCCTCCATCTATAGTCAGCAAGCAACACGGGTGAAGGAGATAAAATCACTGCTGCTAAATATTTTTCGGGCGACACTCGATCTCTCAGGGTAACTTATGTGTGATCATCTTATTAAATATTTAACACACATACACGCATCATCTACTGTAACACACACACACACACACACACACATACACACACACACACACACACACACACACAACACACACACACACACACACACACACACACAAACTCCCTCTTGACCAAATAAGGATGACAGACAGAAAACCATTTGTATAATAGATTCACAAACATAATGTTGGCAGACAGGCATGCAGGTATGTATCTATGTAGATGGATATAGATAGATACACTGATAGATAGCTATGATAAATAAACAATAAGAGAGAGAGAAAGAGAGAGAATATCGACAACAAACAAGCAATTAATTCAGTGCTTTGAAAGAATTTGTGTCAGTGACTGTGTGTCGTGTGTCAGTGGAGTGGTTGGTTGGTTGGTTGGTTCGGGGTTGAATACATAAATCACTCCTTATCACCGTTGTCTGTTGGCAGTGTAATTCCTGATTTTAATTGCCACCCGTGCCACTTACCACCCACCCTGCCATACCATACCATCCCACAGCCTCCCAATACACCCTCACTCACTCACTCATGATCCTATATACCAAAAAGCGCTTCTCCTCTTAATCGTTATGTCCGTCCGTTTATCCGTCTATGAACTGCTAAACGGTTTGAACCAAGATCAGTACTCTTATTCCTTTCGTTTTTTTATCACTCTCTACAACTCTTGGTATCTCTCTACCTACTCTCTCTTACTATAACTGAAACACACACACACTCTCTCTCCCTCTCCCTCTCCCTCTCTCTCTCTCTCTCTCTCTCTCTCTCTCTCTCTCTCTCTCTCTCTCTCTCTCTCTCTCTCTCTCAGCCTGTCACCAAACCTACCACTCACTTCATCACAAAAAAAAGCCTGCCAGTTCGCCTACCACTCACCCTGACGCCGGACTGAGTGTACCCAAGCCCTCTGTCTGTCCTTCTGTACCCACACCTGGCACGACCCCCGCGTCAGGAGAAAGCCGCCCTCTTACATAATTACATACACACATACACAGGACGCAGCAGGGAGTACAGTCTACGCCAAAAGTAAGTTCGTCTACCTAGACCTTTTCTGAAGACAAGGTAGTTCAAAGATCGATTGATTGATTGATTGATATTAGGTGCCGCAACAGCGAGGTCATATGGCGCCAGAGAAAGAAGGGATCTGAAAGGTGGCACTTGAACCCAAAGAATGC
Source organism: Petrolisthes manimaculis (assembly GCA_034508575.1). NCBI lineage: Eukaryota > Metazoa > Arthropoda > Malacostraca > Decapoda > Porcellanidae > Petrolisthes > Petrolisthes manimaculis. Next base: position 132 of record JAWZYT010006912.1, on the reverse strand, counting down.
TAAACGTATTGCCAATATATAAATACAGTGTATATTAAACTTGCTTCCTTTCCTCCACTGAATACATACATACATACATACATACACTCACTCTCTCCCTACGCACCTTCCCTCCTCCTCTGACTACTAATG
>JAWZYT010006911.1:25000-29110 GCA_034508575.1 Petrolisthes manimaculis | reverse complement strand
AGATACACGACACGACCCCCACTCACTACTGTGTATATTTTGATAGGAGGTCAGTTTTATAGGTTTTTTTTTGGCATTTTTTAGGGTTACCAATTCCTCCACATTATCCCATGAGACAAGTCACTTCTTTGGGCATGTTTTAGGGTTACTGATTCCTTCACACTACCCCAGGAGACACTTAAGTCACCCTAATATAATGTCACTAACAGGGGATCTGATCTGCTTCGTGGCATAGTTTGGAGGAATCGGAAAACCTCCCAATTCATCAACAAGAAAATCTCCCCTTAATGTTTTTCCAAGCTATTTTTTTTATAGGAAGAGGAATGATATAGTTTTTAATGTTTTTCCAAGCTATTTTTTTTTATAGGAAGAGGAATGATATAGTTTTTAATGTTTTTCCAAACTATTTTTTTTATAGGAAGAGGAAAGATATAGTTTTTAATGTTTTTCCAAGCTATTTTTTTTATTGGAAGAGGAATGATATAGTTTTTCCCCTGGATATTGTAATGTTGTAGTGTACATGTGTTTTTTTGTTATGATTATCTCTTATATTATCCTTCAAAAAGCACTGAGTGAGGCGACACGTATAGAGAACCTTTGTTGCCACCGGACTGTACCAAGTGCGTCATGTCTAGATATAATAAGGACGCACACACAACACACACACACACACACACACACACACACACACACACACACACACACACACACACACACACACACACACACACACACACTACACATACAAAACACCTTGAACCAATAATTATAATGGGCGACCTTGGCTTGTCCACGGACCGTACCACACCACACACACACAGACCGCTTCTAATAATTGGTCATTCAGAAGTGCTCCCCATCATCGCCTCTTTTAAGTTGCCAACCCGCCGACTGCAATCAGATACAAAACCTCTTTCCTCTCCTCCAAATTTAGCCGACCATCAGCGGACACTTTACTCAGGGATGGCCATTGAAGTCGGGGTGTGGGTCGTAATAACTCACTCACTCACATTATTGTACAGTTGACGAAACATGAAACAGACACACCAGAAACGGGCCAGTAACGAAGCACGAGGAATAAAGTAAATGTGTTGATTGGGTGCATATATCGTTCTGTGTGTGTGTGTGTGTGTGTGTTAGAAGTTTACCAAGTGAAATATTAAAAGCAAATGTATGTTGTGTGTCTCTGTTGATTACACACACACACACACACACACACAAAGAACAAGTTTGGAAATTATATTATTCCCAAGTTGTGTGTATGTTTTTTTTTTTCGTTTTATCATTATGCGTATTTAAGGTCAAGTATATCCGAGAAAGTTATATTTATTAATTTTTTTAACTATTATTATTATTTCACTTCCCGAGCAGATCCACTTCATCCGCCTCGTCCGGATGAGCGACAGATCTTCTAAAATTAATTTAAACTTTTCGTATAGCAAGATTAACTTTTTTAATCAGCAAAAAAAAAAAAAAAAAAAAAAAAAAAAAAAACAAAAAAAAAAAAAAACGGTGTAGAATCCGAGTGAGTGGTAGCCTGATGCCAGCTGGTCCATTACTGACTACTGGACTATTGGGCTACTGACTATTAGGCTATTGGACTACTGGGCTACTGAGTTATTGGGTTATTAGTCTACAAGTCGATTGGGTACTGGGACAATTAGGCTACTGGACTATTAGGACACTGAACTATTAGGCTACTAGTCTATTGGGTACTGGGTTATAGGCTACTGGATATTAGGCCACTGGTTACTGGGCTAGTGGGCTATTGGGCTACAGGGCTATTTCACTACTATTCAATTTTGTTATTAGGCTACTTCGCATAAAATATTCACAAGTATAATCGCAATCCAAAATTTGTATCCAGGTCTTGTTGAAGTTTCGAATCATTTGACACACTAGTGAACCAATTACAACACCTATCCTGTTTCACATTATTATAGAGCTTGCTTAATATTCGATCTAGTATATTCTAAAGCAGCTTGGATTAATTCACGATCTGGCTATTCGAATCAAGCCTGAATTAATTCTCGATCAGGCTATTCGAATCAAGCCTGAATTTTACTCAATCAGGCTATTCGAAGCAAGACTGGATACATATTATTTTTGGATTAACAATAGGTAAATTAATGAGTCAATGAAGTGACAACATTAATAATAATAATAATAATAATAATAATAATACTATAATAATAATAATAATAATAATTCTCCTAATCATTACTGCTGCTGGTGACACTAATTAATTAACCTCGCCTCCAGACTCTACCTCCATTAGGTCAACCTTTTATTTCCTCGCCATTTGTGCCTTTTTCATTTTTATATTTATTTATTTTTTGTTTAACATTTAAGTTTTTTAAGCTTATAATTCTCGGTCTATCACTTCTGTATTTCTTTGTTTTGTGTGAGTGGTTTTTATTTTATTTTTTTTATTTCTTACAAACATGGTATTCTATTTTTTTTATCTATATATCTCTTTCCTTTATCATATGTTCCATTTATTTTATTTTTATTTTTCAATTTTTGCTGTACGAGAATTAACCCTTTTTCAGTCCTGTTGCTCCTGAATCATATATTTTCAGTGTTTTCTTCCTCTCACTCACTTCAGTCAGCCACTAAACAGCCAAACACAACCAGCCAGTCAGTCAATCAGTCAGTCAGCCAGTCCACCAAACAGCCAACCAACCAACCAGTCAGCCACCAGCCAATCAGCCAGTCAGTGAGCCAGAACAACCAGCCAATCAGCCCAGACAGTCAGCCAAACAACCAGCCAGTCAGTCAGTCAGCAAGTCAGCCAAACAACCAGCCAGTCAGCCAGCCAGTCAGGACGATAGAACCAGTTTGCGCTAACAGGGATAAACTCGACGATGGATTAGCCAATTAGTGCTAGAAATTGCCTGGTCTGCGGGTGTAAAATTGGCTTAATTACCGTAATCGCGGGCGTTTGTCATTCTCTTAGTTACCCTGAGGGGTCTTCAATTATCTCCCTTTACTCAGCTATTATTCCCCGATCCTCTCCTCCCCTCACCTCCTCTCCCCTCACCTCACCTCATGCACCTCCCCTCTCTTCTCTTCTATACTTCCCCTCTTCTCCTCCCCTCTATTCCCCTCTCTTCACTTCTCTTCTCCTTTCCTCCACTCCCCCTCTCTTCTCTTCACCTTTCCTCTCTCTTCTCTGTCTCCTTTCCCTCCACTCCCCTCTCTTCTCCTCTTCTCCCCTCACCTCCCATCTCTCCCCTCCCCTCCCCTCCCCCTCTATTATATTCTCTTCCCCTCTATTACAGTATATTCTCCTTTATTGATCTGTTTCTTTGGTCTTTCCCATCTCTGTCTGTCTCTGTTTTTTTTATGTCTCTCTCTCTCTCTCTTTCTCTGTCTGTCTCTCTCTCTCTTTCTCTGTCTGTTTTTCTGTATGTCTGTCTGTCTCTTCAACTATTTCTATATAACTCTTTCCTTATTCGTCTTCATATCTACCTTACCTCTGTTCTCTTTCTCTCTTTCTCTCTCCTCTCTCTCTCTCTCTCTCCTCTCCTCTCTCTCTCTCTCTCTCTCTCTCTCTCTCTCTCACACACACACTCATCCTTTTCCATTTGCTTTCATTTGGGTCCAATTTGCTTTCTCATTTAGCCTCTTATTGTCTCATTAGATAGGATCGCGACCTCTTTCTTCTTTTCTGTCCTTTGCACCGTCTCAGTCCTGATTTATATCTCTTTCTCTCTCATGTGATATCCACGTTTTTTTTTTTCTCTCTCTCTCTCTCTCTCTCTCTCTCCTCTCTCTCTCTCTCTCATCTCTCTCTCTCTCTCTCTCCTCTCCCCTCACTCCTCTCTCTCTCTCTCTCCTCTCTCTCTCTCTCTCTCTCTCTCTCTCTCTCTCTCTCTCTCTCTCTCTCTCTCTCTCTCTCTCTCTCTCTCTCTCTCTCTCTCTCTCTCTCTCTCTCTCTCTCTCTCTCTCCAGTAACTATAACACCTCCATCTTTTACTATCTTTATTATTAATAATATTTCCATTTTGGTCAATAGATAACATACTTATTTGTCCTTGTGTTGCGTATTTCTTTCCACCAATTCCCTTATATTAATAATTTTCCTTTCCCAAAACATCCTCCAGC
>JAWZYT010006911.1:0-20000 GCA_034508575.1 Petrolisthes manimaculis | reverse complement strand
ACACGCTCAACACAGACATTAAAATGTATTAGGGCTAAGGTTCTGGCCCTGAGTGGCCCAGCTGGCGAGGTGAATACACGAGTGGGAGAGAGTGGAGTTGTAAGTGGATAGTGTGAGTGTGTGGGTGGGGATGTGAGAAAATAAATAGGTGGGTAGTGTGGCAGACGAGTAGGTTGGCAGGCAAGGTGAGAATGTTGGTGAGTATATAGAAGAGAATGTTGGTTGTTTAAGCATGTGTAATGGGAGAATGTTCGTAGTGCGAGGGAGAGTGGGTGGATGGATAGTGTTGTGTGTGTGGGTACTATAAGAGAGTGTGAGAGGTAGTGTACGAGAAAGTGCAAGGATAAGGAGGGAAATAGAGTAGTTGAAAAGAACTATGTGGTACACACACACACACACACACACACACACAAAGGTTTTATCTTACACTTCTGCAAAACTAACAGGCATTCCTCTTTCTATATGAAATTTTCTTTGTTCCTATGTATTATTCTTGCCATTTTGATACCTATAGTTGTGGGATCATGTATAGTACTCATATGTGATGTAATTAAAATGCACTGAAGCTGGTGACACAAAATAGGAGTATATGGTGTAGAATGAAGAGAAATAATGACTGATTTTATACAACGACAGAGGATAAAGGGAATAGGCTATAGCTGGGTGAAGAGAGGATGTATCGACTGGTTTAGGTGGTTAAGGTTGGTTAGCAGGTAGGTGAGCAGGTAAAGATGTGGGGTGGGATGGGGTAGGGTGGGGTGAGGGAGCGGTAGACATGGAGGAGGAGCGTGTTGGTGGTTCAGGCGAGATAAATGATGCGAGAGTTTTTGGCAAGGGAACAGGAGGTTTTGTCTTCCCACGACCCCCTGAGTCTGAGAGGATCCGGAGCGACGAGAAAGTGTAAGTACTGAAAGAGAAAAAGACTGGAGCGACAAGGGGTTCTAAATACTGAAAGAGGAGAGGACTGGAGTGAGGGGGTCTTGTACTGAACAAGAATAGGACTGAAGTGAGGGGTTCTAAATACTGAAAGAGGAGAGGACTGGGGTGAAGGGGTCTTGTATTGAACGGGAATAGGACTGGGGTGAGGGGGTCTTGGGTCTTGTATTGAACGGGAATAGGACTGGGGTGAGAGAGCTTTAGTAAGGAAAAACGAGAGAACTGGAATGAGAAGAGGACTGGAATTACTAGGAGAACTGAATATGGAGAGAGAAGAGAACTGGAACAATAAGATTTGAGTATCGAAAGAGGAAAGGACTTGAATATAATTTAAGGGGGTGATTTTTATACTTTTGGTACACTGGAGGCCAAAGATTCATCCAAACTGAACAAAGAAATATAGCAATATATATATATATATATATATATATATATATATATATATATATATATATATATATATATATATATATATATATATATATATATATATATATATATATATATTATGGTAGCCTGTTTCATGGTTTGAAGGAATCAGATACTCCCAAATTACTTCCGCTATATTGCTTCCGTAAATGGGCGGTGCAGTGTTTGTAAATCTGGATCAACTGATTCCTCCGGTCCTGTTTCCTAGCGTACTTTGGAGGCATCAATGTATGTACTAAAAGTATACTATCCCCTTAAGGACCCACGTGATGTAGTGAGAATATTGGAGATGAGCGAGTCCTTCACACATTGCCACGAAACACACAACCTACATTGAAGGAGCTTGTTTCGTGGCATAGTCAGGAGGAATCAGAAGCCACCAGCAGCGTCCCTAAATGGGTTGCAGAGAGTGTTTATGTTAATGTTTTGCAAGCCTGTAGGGAGAAGGGGCCGTGGGGGAGGAGAGCATGCAGACCTTAACTTTATGTACCGTACTCAAGCAAGCAGATTTACTCACCAAACACCATCACCTCCATGCATCCTCGTCAACTTTTCCACTCCCTTCCTCACCACATACTCTCACGTTTACCTCTCTTTTCTCACCACTTACTCTATCTCTTACCTCTCACGCTTACATCTCTTTTCCCAACGCATACTCTCACTCATACCTCTTTTTTCTCAACACATACTCTCTCACTCTTACCTCTCTCATTCCTCACCACAAACACATCAATACTGACCACAACCAAATTCTCACTCTTCGAAAATTTAGGAAGGAAAAGACAGACAATATAGAGGGAAGAAAAGAAGAGTAAGGAAGAAGGAGAAGCAAATGAGAACGAGGACAATGGAGAAAAGAAGGGAGATGATTGTTATATAAAGAATGAAAGAGATAAAGTTAAAATGTATGAATAGAGAGAGAGAAAACAAAATAGTTAGAGACAGACAGACAGACAGAGACAGAGAGAGAAAGAAAGAAATATAAACATAAATAGTTAAATGGAGAAAGAGATAGAGAGAGAAAGAGAGTGTGTATGAGTGAGAAGAGGATTGTTGACTCTGAGGTCGGGTGTGAGAGAGTGATATTGCGAGGGAACACTGCACGAAAAACCCTGGAATATACCACCGATATTTGATAGAGGCAGGGCGAGGCAGGGAATACAGAGAGGCTATTATACATCACTGGTGTTATCTCCTGGCTGGGGGTACGGAGAGAGAGAGAGAGAGAGAGAGAGAGAGAGAGAGAGAGAGGGGGGGGAATGGAAGAAATATATAGAGAACATGAAGGCATCGTAAGAGAGAGAGAGAGAGAGAGAGAGAGAGAGAGAGAGAGAGAGAGAGAGAGAGAGTGTGTCACGAGTCAAATTTGATCGTGACATATTAATCAATTAAGTATAGGAATAATGCTTCAGCCTAGTGGTTGAGAAAACGAAAGGCAGGAGTGTGTGTGGTGAACGGGAGACAGAGTTCCTGTTTGAGCCTGCGGTTCTCCCCCTCTGTAGCCGTTAAATCATTCGTTTTCTCACTCGTGGCTTATTAATATTGATTTTGCGTACACACAGTTATTCTTTAAACTCTCCATATGATTCGTGAAGTGGATAATTACCATGATTAGTTTATGTGGCGGCATTTACATTGCATGCATAGCTAGTGAGAGTAAATGAGATAATATGAAGACTAAGTCTAGTCAGTTATTATATTCAGATAGTTGGGTGTGGCTCCGTGAGTATCGATCCAGACAGTTGGGGGAGGAGCTAATTATTGGTTGGGTAGAGACAATTTGAAAACGGCAGTCTTGACTTCAGCCAGACAGAGTATACACACGTAATCGATCAGCTCCTGTCTACCCTTTGCAAAATCACAGCTAAAGATTAATGACTCGGTCTCGTCACTAGTTATAATCTTCAACGTTCGTGATTGCAATGCACTGTCATATTGATTGGATAGAAAACATAATCAATTGACAGTGGAAGGTAAGATAAACGAGTGATAAATTATTGTGTGGACCTTGAAAATTCCTGTTGGTTGAAGGACACTGAAAAGAAAATTACTGAGACTGAAACAAACCTCTGTAATTATCAAGGCTTATGGTTAGATTGATATCGATTATTAATTAAAGTAAATTGAGTAGGAAGGTCTTGAAATAGCACCAATAATTATACTCGTACATTGGAAAAGACTCGCGAGGACATTGAAAAGAAAACGGGAGTCACGCGCGAGGGTAACTCATTTATTTAGCTAGCTTTTGTGAGTGAAAGTGAGTACGTGAGTAATTTATTAATTCTGTTGGTGTAAGACTGAATTCAATAAATTATAGTAATTTAATGTAATTGGTTGTTTCATACACCATATCTTCCCTATTACTATATATTTGTTAATGCATTCATATCGTAAGAGCTCACGTAAAATAAATAATTGTTGATAAACTTGCAATAATATAGGGGATTTAACCTCTGAGAACCTTCCTTGAACCAACACAACGAAGGTGAATTAATAAACCGGGTAAGGTAAGTCAATTACTGAATCATTGCTTACTTAATTATTATATTCATTATAATAATTCCAATATTGCACTACGAAGTTTATTACACTGGCGCCCAACGTATAAGGCCCGATTTTTGCATTGAATTTCAGTCAACACGTACACACTTCCACGAGTTAGGCTATAATTGTCCAGAAATCAAGGCATAGAAATAACAAAAAAATAATTAAAATGGCTACCGTAAAAGAAATTATGCAGGAAGCTCGTGACTTGGGTTACGAAGAAAAAGAGGAAATACAGGAGTATGTAAAACGTTACCAAGATGAGGAAAGAGAAGAACGAGCGAGACAAAGAGAAATAGAAAGAGAACAAAGAGAGGCAGAAAAAGAACAGAGAGAATATGAAGAAAGAAAAGAACAAAGAGCAATTGAGAAAATAAAATTAGATAATGAAAAGGAACAAAGAGAACACGAGAAAGAAATGTTGCAATTGAAAATACAAGCTGGTAACGATGACAATCTTAATAGTTCTAATGTTGTAAATGCGACAGCAGTCACGCCACGGTTGCAATTGTCAAAATACGTTGAAGGAAATGATATCGAGCCATTTATCGAACGTTTCGAAATGGTTGCAGATACGTACAACTTAGAGGAAGCAATTAAGAGGCTCGAATTTATGAACTTGTTCGACGGTAAGCCACTTAATATTCTCCACCGACTCGATGCGTCAACTCGAGATTATGAAAGCATGAAAAAAGCTTTACTACAGGCTTATGGGTTAACAGTCGAAGATGCCCGGAATCAATTCCAGCGTGCATTCTTGCAAGACAAGGAGACTGTTGCTCAATTTAGTGCGCGCCTGACCAGTTACCTGGATCAATGGCTAGAAAAAGACGAAACCCCTAAGACTCTCGACGGATTACGAGACCTAATACTCCGTACACAGTTGGAGAGGTCATGTCCGCCGGAATTGTTGGCTCAGGTTAAGACCAACAAGGTTAAGAGCTTGAAGGAAATGGTTGAAATGTCTGACGCACATTTCTCTGCTTATGGGTACCATACACGTAAGCTGGGTTATAAGAAATTTAATAATCAGTCGAATAAGCCTTCCCCAAACTCTGCTGTTTCGAGTAAAGGTCAGTCACAACAGCAGAGTCAAACGCCTCAACAGCCTCGTCAGCAAACAAGTAATTATAATCAACCTCAGAAACAAGGTAACCAGAATTATTCTCACCAGCAAAATTATACAAATTCTCAGCCTCGTTACCAGGGTAGAAATAATTGGAGGGGAAATAATGGTGGGAATAATAGTGGTGCTGGTTCGAATTTTCAAAGGGCTGCAGCTGCAACTCAAAGCGAACCGCAGTATGCACCTGTGATGGCTTCACCTGTGGCAGAACCGAATGTAGTACCTCAGTCGGTTCATACCCCACAACATTTTTGACTATCTGCAGTAGGAATCTCGAAAAAAAACTCAGGTTTTCAGATTTGTCCCGGTATTGTTAATGGGATATCTGTCGAAGTTTTTCGAGATAATGGGTCATCGGGGTGTTGTGTCGCTGATGGTTTGGTTTCTTCCAGCGATTTTACAGGGGAGCAGGTAACTATCACTATGATTGATGGTACAAGGAGGCTTTATCCACTTGCTAAAATTGCAGTGGAGAGTCCATTCTATACAGGCCAGGTAATTGCAGCTGTCATGCAAAATCCTGTGTCAGATCTGGTAATAGGAAATATACCAGGGGTTAAGAATTCCTGTTCAGTTGAAGCTTCTACTCAGACTGGTGCAGCTGCTGTAACTAGGGGAATTTCACATGCCAAGAAAATTGCTGTTCCACTTCGTGACAACAGCTGCCGACCTTGTAAATTGTGAGGATGTAGTGGCAGAACAAGTAACTGACCCTACGTTGGCAAATGTTCGTAAGCATGTACTTGAGGGTGATATAATAGATCGACGGGGTGTGGTAACCAGTTTTGTCAGGAGGAGGAATAGGTTCTACCGTCGTGCGGTAAATCCCGACGGGGAAGAGAAGTTTCAGTTCCTTGTTCCACAGAAGTATCGACAGGCTGTGTTCACTCTAGGTCATCACTCTACATTGGGAGGTCATATGGGTAATAAAAAAACACTGGATAGGATCCAGTCCCATTTCTTTTGGCCAGGTATGGGGAAACAGGTTGGTAGGATGTTGCGGTCATGTGACGTGTGTCAGAAAACGTGTGACCGTGGCAGGGTGAAACCTGCACCTCTTAAGCCACTCCCTCTCATCTCAGAATCATTTGAGCGGGTAGCGGTTGATATTGTTGGGCCGATAAATCCGAGAGCTACGGACGGTGCCAAATATATCCTCACGTGTGTGGACTTCGCGACAAGATGGCCAGAAGCAGTGCCTCTTCGGGATATAGAAGCCACCACAGTAGCTGAAGCGTTACTGGAGATATTCTGTCGTGTTGGCATACCGAAGCAGGTATTGTCTGACCGAGGCAGCCAGTTTACCTCTGCTATGATGGAGGAATTGTGGAGATTGATCTCTGTTAAGGGGTTGAGAACAACACCCTATCACCCAATGTGTAATGGGTTATGCGAGAGGTTTAATGGTACTCTCAAGAAGATGTTGAGGAGGATGGCAGTAGAACAGCCTAAAGAATGGCCTCGGTATATCTCGCCGCTACTGTTTGCATATCGCGAAGCCCCTCAAGCATCTCTACAATTTAGTCCATTCGAGTTAGTGTATGGTAAGCCTGCTCGAGGACCACTTCAGGTTCTACGTGAACTGTGGGACGATGAGGAATCGGATCCCACGGTGAAAACCACGTATTCATATGTTATTGATTTGGCAGAACGTCTGCAGAAGACATGCGAGCTTGCAAAACAGGAGTTAGTCAAAGCAAAAGAGATTCAGGGGTGGTACTTATAAAGAATTTAAGATTTTATCCTAAACTTGGTCATAGTTAAGATGAAGACATAACTTTCATGTCCTAAGCACTAAGTCTTCGTCCTAATGTGAGACTTAGCTGGGTGAAAATCATAGACGATTGAAACAGTTATCTGCTAAATGTAGTAAGATTTTTTTTGTAATATTGTTATAATTTAAAGAAATAAAGAAAGGAAAATAGTGAAAATAATTTTTTAAATAATGAAGCACATAGTATCATATTTTTTTTATATGCAATGCATAAAATAATGCAAAAACATTGTGTGTAACTAAAAAATATGGACAAGACATACCGACTGGCGACTTCTACCGCCCGAGGCCTAATATCGTTTTCGGACCAAATATGCTTTATTTATTTCATCTTAATAAGCTTTATTATTATAGCAATATTTATGTGATGTTCTATAACGTACATTAAATCATATTTTCAATACAGCAGGATAATACCAGGCCTGTATATTAAGAAAATCCGTGAAATATAGGGAAATGCTGCTAAGACTAGTAATAGCCTAGTATTGTTTTCTGACCAAAGAGACCTTATTTATTTCATCTTAATGAATTTTGTCATGATTGCAATATTTATGTGATGTTCTATAACGTACATTGAATCATATTTTCAATGCAGAGGGATAATACCAGGCCTGTGTAAGAAGAAAATCCGTGAAATGCAGGAAAATGCTATGACTTACAGGTAACATGTCGGGAGTTTACCAAACCTCCAAACGATATTAATCATATTTCGTTGAATATTATTTATTGGGGCCTGGTATTATCCCTCTGCATTGAAAATATGATTCAATGTACGTTATAGAACATTACATAAATATTGCAATCATGACAAAATTCATTAAGATGAAATAAATAAGGTCTCTTTGGTCAGAAAACAATACTAGACTCATCAGTCCCTTTCCCTACATTTCACGGCCTGGTATTATCCCTCTAATATTTTTGGCCTATTTCTATATATAATTTGATTACCTCTGTACTCGGTCACTCGGTGTACTACTTTATTTATGCCTTGGTGGGGAGTGAGTGGCAGAGACTAATTTCATGATTTATATGGAATCCACACACTATCGGTTGCTTATGTCAAAATCTTAAGCCCGTAGGATATACCCAGACCCAATCCTAGCTATGACGAGAGTTGTGACGAGACATAAGGACTTATGTCTAATTCTTAGGGATTTATGACAAATATCCGCCATTTTGAGGCTTAGGTCAGAATCATAGCGCTAAGACGAAGACTTAGTGCTTTATAAGTACCACCCCTGAAGTCCTACTATGATAGGAAAACTAAGCTCCGAACTCTGCAGGTAGGTGGAAAGTGCCTCGTTCTGTTACCGACAGCTCACAATAAGTTGTTGGCTCAGTGGAAGGGTCCATTTGATGTAGTAAGGAAGGTGAACGACCTTAACTACGTAGTTAAAATCAAAGGTGACGCCAAACGATTCCACATTAACATGCTTAAGGAGTACTATACAACTCAACATGGGTGTACTTCTGTTACGACCACAGTTGGTACGGGTTGTTTTAACATCACCTCAGAGAGGCGTGATTTGTTAAGCCTAGTACGTGATCGATTTTCCCCAGCAGGAAACATGGTTACCGCTGCTGTGGTAATTCCCGAAGAAGAGGAATATACTCCACAGACGACTGAAGTTCGTCAATGTGAAACGGTGTCGGATGTCTCTGTGCCTACTCAGAACTGATGCATCTCAGTACGGTATTGGTGCAGTTTTGTTCCAAGAGAAGGATGGTGAGATATTTCCTGTTGCGTATCACAGTCGGAAAATGAAGCCTGCTGAAACAAACTACAGTACGGTAGAAAAGGAACTTCTAGCAGTAGTAGAAGGTATAAAGAAATACTACTACTATCTATATGGTGACAATTTTGTGTTAGAAACCGATCATATGCCTCTGGAAAGTTTGCGTACATCGAAGAACGCCAACGCACGACTTATGCGCTGGGCTCTGTACTTGCAGCAATTTAATTTCACGGTGCGATATATTAAGGGAAGTGCTAACGTCGGGGCAGACCTTATGTCGCGATTGCTTGAAGGAGAATTAAGCGAGTAATTGATTATAGATTATGGTTAGGGTGTTCAAATTTAATGCGTGTTAGATCTGTTACTAGCGTGACTCGGAATTATTCCAGTCCTGGTGACAGATGGAAAAGGTTGTGGGGTTTTGTTCACCTTCCATTTAAAGTAAGGGGTCAAAATGCTTTAGTTATATAATTAATTCGTACCGAAGTAGCAATGCTAATCTCTTCGTACGGAGATAACCAGTTGGTGGAGCGTTCCCTGGTTATCTTGCTCGTTATTATTGTTATCTCCGAGTGCAATGAGCACAAACCTTATCCAAACCTCAGATTTGGCGGTTCACCTCGGTCTGATGTTTGGATATTGTATTGGGTCTTCCAAGACTTGGATTCGGAGGGGCTCCCCTTTCCGAGGCTTGGATGATTAATTAATATATAAATTGCCTTCCAGAATATTTATTGCATATATTTTCTTACACATTATGTAACAACTACACGATGTAATTCATACAACACAAATAATCCTTGCTTAAATGTGTACAAATTGTACTAGAATAATTACCAGGGACATTCATTCTTGCTTCGGAGTTTCTCCATAGTATTGAAAGTTAACGTAAATGTATGGAGTTTTTCACTCATTGGCAACCGTGAATTTGTACCTGTGATATTCATTTGACACATACATGAGTGAGTGAAGTGTGGATGAGTATTGTGTAAAGTTATACATGCAATGCGCCGTAGCCCTTCACGAGTCGAGACATCGCATGGAGCAATGTCTTTGTGTTTGTGCGAATGTCACGAGTCAAATTTGATCGTGACATATTAATCAATTAAGTATAGGAATAATGCTTCAGCCTAGTGGTTGAGAAAACGAAAGGCAGGAGTGTGTGTGGTGAACGGGAGACAGAGTTCCTGTTTGAGCCTGCGGTTCTCCCCCTCTGTAGCCGTTAAATCATTCGTTTTCTCACTCGTGGCTTATTAATATTGATTTTGCGTACACACAGTTATTCTTTAAACTCTCCATATGATTCGTGAAGTGGATAATTACCATGATTAGTTTATGTGGCGGCATTTACATTGCATGCATAGCTAGTGAGAGTAAATGAGATAATATGAAGACTAAGTCTAGTCAGTTATTATATTCAGATAGTTGGGTGTGGCTCCGTGAGTATCGATCCAGACAGTTGGGGGAGGAGCTAATTATTGGTTGGGTAGAGACAATTTGAAAACGGCAGTCTTGACTTCAGCCAGACAGAGTATACACACGTAATCGATCAGCTCCTGTCTACCCTTTGCAAAATCACAGCTAAAGATTAATGACTCGGTCTCGTCACTAGTTATAATCTTCAACGTTCGTGATTGCAATGCACTGTCATATTGATTGGATAGAAAACATAATCAATTGACAGTGGAAGGTAAGATAAACGAGTGATAAATTATTGTGTGGACCTTGAAAATTCCTGTTGGTTGAAGGACACTGAAAAGAAAATTACTGAGACTGAAACAAACCTCTGTAATTATCAAGGCTTATGGTTAGATTGATATCGATTATTAATTAAAGTAAATTGAGTAGGAAGGTCTTGAAATAGCACCAATAATTATACTCGTACATTGGAAAAGACTCGCGAGGACATTGAAAAGAAAACGGGAGTCACGCGCGAGGGTAACTCATTTATTTAGCTAGCTTTTGTGAGTGAAAGTGAGTACGTGAGTAATTTATTAATTCTGTTGGTGTAAGACTGAATTCAATAAATTATAGTAATTTAATGTAATTGGTTGTTTCATACACCATATCTTCCCTATTACTATATATTTGTTAATGCATTCATATCGTAAGAGCTCACGTAAAATAAATAATTGTTGATAAACTTGCAATAATATAGGGGATTTAACCTCTGAGAACCTTCCTTGAACCAACACAACGAAGGTGAATTAATAAACCGGGTAAGGTAAGTCAATTACTGAATCATTGCTTACTTAATTATTATATTCATTATAATAATTCCAATATTGCACTACGAAGTTTATTACAGAGAGAGATAGAGAGAGACATAGGAGGGGTGGATAGGTATAAGGAGAGAGCAGAAAGGCATGCCTGGAAGGTGAGAGAAAGAGGGAGAATGTGAATTGAGGGAGATTATGATAATTACAAGGGTCAGAATTGAGAGAGAGAGAGCAACGGAAAGAGTATATTAGAGAGCAAGAAGGCATAAATGAGGGAAGGAGAGAAAGTGAGAATTGAAATAAAAGGAGAAATAGTGAGGTAGAACGTACTTTAAGATAGAGTGGGGAGCCTATCTGTGCAGAGTAAAGGGGTAGTAGGTAGTATGGGTGGAATGAAGAAGTGTGACTGTGTGTAGAGAGAGAATGGAAGGCATGAGACCGAGGAATAGGGGGGGGGGAGGCACTGAAGGGAGGAAGGCCAGTGAGAAAGGGAGAATGTGGAGAGATTAGGGATGACATTTCAGAGAGAGAGAGAGAGAGAGATTCATGCCAAGACTTATTAAATAATTTCTCTTTTTATTTTATTATTGTGGAAGGGATCGAAAACTTATAATATATCCACACCACCAACCGAACTTTATATCCAAAATTATGAATGACAGAAGAGTTGGAGTGCTACTGATTACTCCACACGAGGCTACAAAACAGACTCCCCACTCGTATACTGATGCACTGAACTGTTTCCTGACATACGTTGGAGGAATCAAATAGCTCTCTGATTTACCAAGAAGAAGAAGAAATGTGACTCCCTTTAATGTGATTTATTCCTGTGGCTTGGAATATATTTTAAGATAATGTAGATAAGGTGTTGATGAAATAAGAGTTAATATAATTCACCCACGACATGACTAAGATCCTAAAGTCCCTAAGATTCATTCCTCCTTCCTCCTTCCTCCTTCCTTCCTTCCTTGGCAGAGAGAAGATTCAGTCGTCCCTCGTCCCTCGTCCTGGGAAACTCAATTACTGTCCCGCCTCTAAGCCTTGTTCGTCCTGGCTCTCACAATTTACGACCCTTGCTCCTATATTTTTAAGTCTAATGTTCTAATTACGACTCATTGTGACCTAATTTTTAAAAGAGTATCGCTCGGTGGTTTCACAATGGCGCTCTAACCTTTCTGAAATTCCCACCCGACATGGTTATGGGTCTCTGAGTCGGAGTGGCTTGGAGGCGGTCACTTATATTTTAGGGTGAACTTGAAGGGCTACTAATTCCTCCAAAGTATGCCACGAAACAGTTCCCCCATCAGTAGTGCCATTGAGGGCGTCTGTTTTCTGGCACAGTTAGGAGGAATCACAGACTCTTCCAATTCACCAACAAGATAATTTCCCCTTAACCTCGTAATAAAAAAAACCTGCCTTCAACTACACTCATGTATGTACAACGATAGCGTCACACGGTAATTGTATGTGGGTGTAACGTATGAAACCATTCCGCTCTACTAAACATCATACTCTAGTTTGTGTGTCTTATTAAAAATGTCTAATCACCGTCGGGCAGGTATGGAACCAAACAATAGGGAGTACAAAAATCATGAACATACATTTTAGGCTTCAGTATGTGCATCAGTAAAAATTGCCACTGTAACGTGTGGAAGTATATGGATCTACATGAGAAAAGTGTGAAAATACGAATATTTATCAATAATTGGAGATTGTGCCACAGATGTTTTTTTTTTTTTTTTTTTTTTTTTTCATATAAGGTAAGAAATAATCCTGTGTAGGTGAAAGAGGGAGTGAAGACACGAGAAAATGTGTGTATATTCTGTACCCTGTTATGTTACTGGTGTTCTTTTTTGATCAGGTATTACGATGGGCTGTTGTATATGGTAAGCTTGTGAAAAGGTCAGGGAACTTCCATTTACCAAACAGAGTCCGGGTTATTAAGGAGGAAGGAGCCTACAGTGTTGGTAAATCTGGAGCGACTGATTCCTCGAAATTATTCCAAGCAACAGACCACCATTATTTTTGTTAATCTAGCCCTGTTTCCTGGCCTACTTTGGAGGAATTAAGGAGCACCAATGTACCAAAAGTGTATTATACAAACCCCTTAATAGTAGTAGTTGCAGAGAGTGTTAATGTTTTATAAGCATGTAGGGTGACGGGCCCTTGGGGAGGAGAGTAAATCTGAATTTTATGTACTCGAGCAGATTTACTGACCAAACACTTCCACCACCTCCACCACCACTGCTCATCCATCCGTCCAAACCTCGTGAGCTGCTCTTCCTCACCCCACACGCGTACATACATACATACATACATACCTCTCCCCTCACCACACACATACACACACACAACTTTACTACTCCCCTCACTTTAGTTAAACATACTTGCTTCTCCCTTCAATACACATACCAAAATCCTCACAACTCATCCACACCACGACCTTGACCCCTCGCACACACACACACACACACACAGAGAGAGAGAGAGAGAGAGAGAGAGAGAGAGAGAGAGAGAGAGAGAGATTGTAATATGACCATAGTGTCAGAGAGACCTATACTGCCTCTAACATTACGAGTATGTGTAGAGTTGCACCGTTATTGTAGTATAGGCCATTGTTGCTCCATCCACTATTATGGCTAGTTCCACCACATACCCTCGATCCACTCACTATTATTTTTACTAGATCCTTCCACTGCTATTGCTCGATCCACTATTATTATTACTAGATCCATTCACTGTTGTTTTTCGATCCACTATTATTATTACTAGATCCATCGACTGTTGTTTCTCGATCCACTATTATTATTACTAGTTTCACCACTCCCTCGATCCACCCAGTATTGTTTCTCGATCCATTCACTATTATTATTACTAGATCCATTCACTGTTGTTTCTCCATCCACTCACTCTCTGTTAGATTGCTATATCAAGATTTTTTTATTTGTCCAACTATTATTGCTACATACACTTAATGCTAAATCCGGTAACATTGCTCCATTCACTGATAGATTTGCTAATTTGATAGATCCCACATTTTTCTCATCATTATTATTGCTACATTCGTTATTATTGCTTCACTCATTATTGCTACATTCGTTATTATTGCTACATTCGCTATTATTGCTGCATTTACTATTATTGCTCAAACAAGAATGATAGCTAGATTTCCCATAATTGCTTAAACCGACAGCACTGCGCAGAAGCCACGATAAACCATTCTAGATCTTTAGCTAAAACCATTATCCTCCATCATTTATCTCTAGTCCCTCCATCACCACCGTTATTTCTTCCATCATCATCACCATCACCACCACCACCACTATTTCCGTCTATCACCATCACCACTACTTCCTTGTATCATTCTCTTCTTTCTTCTATCACAATTTTCTTTCATCATCACCACATTTTTTTTCTATCACCAACCTTCTCCATCACCTCTATATTTTCTTCTATCCCCAGCACTATTTCTCTCCACCATCACTCCACTATCGCCTTCATCCCTCCCTATATAGTTCCTCCCATTATCGCTCGCCTCAATTTGTTCCCCTCCACCACCACCACAGTCTGTCTTTCTGTCTGTCTGTCTGTCTGTCTGTCTGTCTATTCTCTCTCTCCTTCTACCCTACCCTGTCCCTTTCTTCCCTCCCTCCCTGTCCCTTCCTCCCTCCATTCCCTGTTCCTTCGCTTCCTCCCTCCCTGCCTAGCCTGTTAGTTGCCCCAATCCCCACCAGGGTTCCGAGACTTGCCAGGCCCTCCTCCTCCTCCTCCTCCTCCTCCTCCTCCTCCTCCTCCTCCTCCTCCTCCTCCTCCTCCTCCTCCTCCTGCTCCTCCTCCTCTTCTTGTTATCTAAATGGGAAGTCGATCACCCCTGCGGCAGACAATGGCTGACTCAGTTACCCGCCCTGATATCACCTCCCACACCCTTCAAGATTTGGACATAAGGGCTGAGCGAAGGGTTATACTATACAGAATCTTTGTGTGTGTGTGTGTGTGTGTGTGTATGTGTGTGTGTATAGTCACGAATGCATTGGTTAATTCCATGGCTGGTGGAGAGAGAGACAGACAGAGAGAGAGAGAGAGAAAGAGAGAGAGAGAGAGAAAGTCAGCAAAAATATGGTTGCAATCATTCAGAACGCTTCGCCCCCTTCGTAAAATACCCCCAAAAAAGTTTTATAATCACGTCAGAACTAACTGCAACACAAAAATATTGCCGTGGGGGAGGGGAAGGGAAGTGATGAGCGGCGGACGAGTGGGCGGGAGGGTGAGTGGGGCGGGGGAAGGGGTGCAACAAAATGCCTGTCATCATATAATTAACAGAGTGAGAGGTGTAAAAAAAAAACGGTCCAAAAACGCTAATGAAGGCTTTACTGAGTGTATATACATATTTTTTTTTTTTTTTTTCGTCGACGGCAACAGGGCCTGCAGCGACGATAATTAGCTAAACTGTCCGACTGTCTCACTCCCGCACAATTACACCAAAAGGTAATGCGGAAAAATGGCCTCCCTTTTTTTTTTTTTTTTCTTTTGTTATCACACGAGAAGGGGAGGGAAGCTGGCCTAAGTAGAGAAGGTAGATGGATGAGTAAATGATTCCTCCAAACTATCCCAAGCAACAGAGCTCCATTTATGTGAGTCAATGTGCATGGTCCTGTTTTCTCTAATACTTTAGAGGAATTAATGTGCTCTATTGTACCAAAAGTGTATTACCTCCTTAAATTAAATATCCAGGTTATACTTCGAATAGTAAGAACCCTGTGACTGTGTATGAAAAATTGGAGGCTTCTGATGCATCCTGACCATGCCACGAAACAAGCTCCTTCCCTATAGCATAGCCTAGGTGGTGTTTCGTGGCAATATTTGAAGGACTCAATTTACCTCCAAATTTCTGACTCCATAATATTAGGATAAGCGGTGAGGTCTAAAGGGGGAAATTTTGTGTTGGTAAATCTGGAGCAACTGATTCCTCCAAACTATTCCAAGCAACAGAACACCATTACTTTTGCTCTTCTGGTCCTGTTTCCTGGCATACTTTGGAGGAATCAAGGCACTCCAATGTACCAAAAAAGAATTACTACCTTAATTAATGGTTCACTTCAACAACTACGTCCATTAAGTAAGGGGGGGGGGGATTCACTTTTGTTACATTGGAGTGCCTTGATTCCTCCAATAGTATGCCAGGAAACAGGACCAGAAGAGCAAAACTAATGGTGTTCTGTTGCTTGGAATAGTTTGGAGGATTCAGTTGCTAGAGATTTACCAACACAAAATGTCAATCTGGCGTTAGGACCAAAAATGTTCATATACGGAGGTGAACTTTTTTTTATCTTTTTTTCCTATGCTAATGAGTGGATTCGAACCCATTACCATCGGCTTAGGAACTCAGAATGGTAACCACTCAGCCACCTCCACGTTAATGGACGAGTTGAATTATTAAGGGGGAGAAACTCTTGACGGAAAATTGAAGTGTTGCTGAATCCTCCATATACTATGTTACGAAACAGGTCGATCCCCTATTACTAACAACGAGATATTGTTTCCTTGAATAGTTTGGAGGAATCAGTAAACCTATACCTCCACCAAAAGACATGACCCCCTCCCCCAGCCCCTTCCTTCCTTAATTAATTGGGTAAGGGAAGAGGGTAAGAATTGGGTTAGTAGAACGGATGTACTGGCGAGTGGGTAGAATTATAAGTGGATGAAAGAGGAAGGGACTGAATGAAGGTGTGGTGTGGTGTGGTGTGGTGAGGTGTGGAACCGAAAAGAACTCAGTGAATGGAGGTGTGGTGATGTGTGATATGGTGGGGTGTGGTGAGGTGTGGTGAGGTGTGGTGATGTGAGGTGTGGAACCGAAAAGAACTCAGTGAATGGAGGTGAGGTGTGGTGAGGCGAGGCGAGGTGTGGTGTGGTGTGGAACCGAAAAGAACTCAGTGAATGAATAAATGAAAGGATGAATATTGGGTGAATGACAGAGAGGGGTGATGGAAAAATGGACAGTCCTTTAATTTTATATGGGAATGGAAAATGAAAGACTTGTAATTTTATGGGTGATAGGGAGAGTTGGAATGCCTATACTTCTAAAGGCGACAGAAAAAGTGAAATGTCTTTAAATTTTTATATAGGTGATAGAAAAAATTAAATGTCCCTAACTAATATATAGGGAAAGAAAAATGGAAGGCCTGTAATTTTATTGGTGATAAAAAGATGGAGAGGCCTTAAATTATATTCCCTATATTCATTCTCATTCACCATATATTTATTCAATTTTAAGTGTCAGGAATTTACGAACACACAACTACCCTGCCCTGATGCTTTACTTCCTGCAACGCTAAAAAGACAACCAGGACATTGAGAGCTGGAAAGGTTGTTGTTGTGGATGGTTTATATGAGGTGGGTGGCTGGTTAGTAAATAAGTAAGAGGAGGAAGGAACAGGAGGAGAAGGAATGGTAATAATGGGATGTGATGGATGGATGGATGGATGGATGGGTTTGGGGGTCATAGGAAGGGATAGGAAGGGATGTTGGTTGGTTGGTTGGTGGATGGTGGTGATCAGAGACTTAGTGTTGAGGAGGAGGATTAATTACCCCAGGCTGTGGATGAGGCAAGTGAATTATATGGAGAGAGAGAGAGAGAGAGAGAGAGAGAGAGAGAGAGAGAGAGAGAGAGAGAGAGAGAGAGAGAGAGAGAGAGAGAAATAGGGAAACAGACAAATAGACAGACAGAAAGACAGACAGACAGAGGATGGGGTGTATGAAAGAAAAAAAAAAGAATTGGTGAGGGGAGAGAGATGTAAAAGAGAACCAGGCAGTATTGAGATGAAGGCAGGCTACAGTACACGAGCCAAGTGCAAGAATAACAGAGACACAGTTGGGGCGTCTGTTGTTACAAGGTGATGGAGGACGAGGCAGTTTCTAAGGGGGAGGGAGGGAACTCAGGTGGATATTCACAAAGGAGTACGAAGGAGTGTTGTCGGAGAGTACTGGCTGGCTGGCTGGCTGGCTGGCGCTGGCTGGCTGGTTGATGGGAGAGAAGGAAAAAAGATCAGAGAACGACGAGAAGGAAAAAAAAACTAGGGGAGGGAAAGAAGGAGAATGAAAAAAATGCCGACAAGGGTGAGATCTGGTATGTTGGGAAAAAATGAGAATTGAGAAAATTGGTTACTTGAGAGAGAGAGAAAGAAAGAGAAAGAAAGAGAGAGAGAGAGAGAGAGAGAGAGAGAGAGAGAGAGAGAGAGAGAGAGAGAGAGAGAGAGAGAGAGAGAGAGAGAGAGAGAGAGAGAGAGAGAGAGAGATGTAGATGTAGATGTGGATGTAGATGTAAGCTTTTAAGTGGAGAGGGTGGGTGGAGGAGGGAAGCGGCGTGTAGGGAAAGAAAAAAATTAATGTCGGGAAGGAATGGGGAAGAGAGGAAATGGGGCAGGGGGACTGGAAGAGGGAGTTACATGAGGAGAGGGGGTAGGGTAGGGGGTAAAACTAGAGGCAATAGAAACAGGGAGATGAGGGTATAAGAAAGGGAATGAGGAAAAGGTAAGGGATGGAGAGAGGAGATGGTAAGGGAGGGAGAGAGGAGAGAGTAAGGGAGGGAAAGAGGAGAAGGTAAGGGAGGGAAAGAGAAGGTAAGGGAGGGAAAGAGAAGGTAAGGGAGGAAGGTTGGAAGAGGTTAAACTAGAGGCAACAGGAACAGGGAGGAGAGGGAAAGGGAGGGAAAGAGGAGAGGGTAATGGAGGGAAAGAGGAGAGGAAGGTAAGGAGGGAGAGAATAGAGGGTAAGGGAGGGATAGAGGAGAGGGTAAGGGAAGGAGGGAGGGAGGTAGGGAGGGACAGCTGGAGCCTGGTTGGGTTGGGTGAGCTGGTCTGGGCTCGTGTCATCTGCAAGGGGTGATGTTGGGGTCCTGATTCACATACAATTTTCAGACCAAGACAGAGTTGGTCCTTGTCAAGCCCTCAGTTGGTATTTTGCTCAGCCACGGTACATGGTGGTCGGGTAGGCTTACACAGACATCGACAAGCAAGTTTGGCCACGAGAAAAACGAAAAAATTAGAAAAGAAAAGAAATATATATAACATTTGGTACACACACACACACACACACACACACACACACACACACACACACACACACACACACACACACACACACACACACACACACACACACACACACACACACACACACACACACACACACACACACACACACACACACACACACACACACACACACACGTACTATCACTCACAATAGCCGGGGATATTTCTCGTTCCCAATTTACCTTGAACAAGTGAAAAATTATGTACAGTCATGAGCACTAATAAATATCCAGATGTGCTTCGAATACCTAGAGACAATAAATAAATAAATGCACAATAAAATATCCATTGAAATTTGTTCTTTGGTTACTTCTATATAACCCAACTTGTAAACTTATTAGTGATCGTGACTGTAACTACTTATACATAGGCCTATTTCTTTATCAACAAATGTTTTGGATTCATAACTTCAGAGTGACTGGGGATCATGTATTGTTCCCTACTTTTATTCGTGACTGTACAGGAACACACACGGACGCAAAAGCAAATACACACATTAAACAAATATAGACAGGCAAAGTGTAGCACCATTTCGCATGCATGGATACAAAAAACGCACACACACACACACTCGCACACACACACATATATATATCAACACACACGTACACACACAAAACACACACACACACACACACACACACACACACACACACACACACACACACACACACACACACACACACACACACACACACACACAAAGCACACAAAGCACACCCACAACACCCATTTAGAATATAACAGGAATTCCCAATATGCGGGGTGGTGAAAAATACAGCCAAAACACCCGAGTAAAAATTGAAGGCTCACCCGACCAAAGAATGCAAGCAGGAGCAACGAACGACAAGCAAGCAAGCAAGCAAGCAAGTAAGCAAGCAAGCAGGGAAGGGTCACTACCACCAACACACACCACATACCACATACTACATACGGGAGGGCAGAATTTGTAATGTGTGTGGTTGGTGTTCCCCTTCCTCACCCCAACACACAGAGAAGGACTATTGTACTGTATGTATTTGTTTTTTTTTTCCTCTCTACACTCTCTCTCTGTAACTCTCTCTCTCTCTCACTGTAACTCTCTATCTATCTATCCATCTATACATCTCTATCTACTTATCTATACATCTATCTACTTATCTATAC
>JAWZYT010006910.1:0-15942 GCA_034508575.1 Petrolisthes manimaculis | reverse complement strand
TTTCAGCTCCCCCTCCATTATTCTCACTCGAGCTCGTGTTGGGTGTCTGTCTGGCCCCCTGCCCTGGAGAAAGAGAAAGAGAAAGAGAAAAGAGAGAGAGAGAGAGAGAGAGAGAGAGAGAGAGAGAGAGAGAGAGAGAGAGAGAGAGAGAGAGAGAGAGAGAGAGAGAGAGAGAGAGAGAGAGAGAGAGAGAGAGAGAGAGAGAGAGAGAGAGAGAGAGAGAGAGAGAGAGAGAGACTGTGTGTGTGTGTATGTGTATGAAGCAACAATCAGTCTACAACAAACAACAGCAATATGAGGTCAGCGACACAATCAGGACCTGCGTGCCTCGTTTCACAGTTCAATGCCTTCAATTTTGCCACCATATTTATTGCAACTACATGACCGTGAATATTTTATGCCAGCCTGTTGCACCTACATGCTTCTACATCACACCTGTATGTATCCACTCACAGCTAATTTTTCAGGACGTCGTAGCATGCAGATACAGCTCTTCCCGATACACAGAATACATAACTACATACAGGATATAGAGTTTCAAAATACAGAGCTCGAGAATACACAACTGCAGAATACATAGCTCCAGAATACTTAACTACAAGATACATATATGCTCAACAATACATATCTGTAAAATATATATATAGTTCCAGAATATACAACTACTGGATACATATACATACATACAACACAATATACAACTTCGACCTCCACCATTCCATCTACGGGGAAAGTATGAACCTCTGAATTTACGACCGTATTCTTATTTATTCGTCTTGGGTTCAGATAGTCAGTCACATCCCACACACGAACGAACGATCATAGGAGTCAGTGTGGTATTCGGGATTGGTTGGTTGGGTGGGTAGGCCTATTCTAAGTCAATTTGCAAAAGGCCCGGGCATTTTACCAGGTTCTCTAGTGAAAAGGTACGATCTCAACAATTACACACTATAGCCCTTCTTGCATGTTTAGTCATTCCTTGGTATAATACTACTATGAATAAGGCCCTCAGTAACTTTCCCTCTCCTCTTGACAGTGTTTGTTATGGAAAACCAATACAAACTTGACCCAACTCTGTCTTCTTCAAATAGACACACTTTTATAGTAGATTCTGAGTAAACATTTCCTTCTCGTGTAGAGTTCACATAGGACAATATTTTTTTAATGTAAAGTATAATTGGACGAAGCAAAGAATTATTAAGACTCACGCTGTTTTGGTAAGACTCGGGTTATTTTGGAAACGTTGGTATAGGCTCTCTGTCGTTACTTATTACTTAGATCTCTGTACATGAAACTAGTAAATGTTAAACAACAAATGATGCAAAATGAAATAAGTATATAGTGCAGCACATCATACACAGTCCTTGAAGATTAACATGCATGTATTTAACTTAAGTCGTTGTGTGTTCCGGTAAAAGTTTCTAGTCTAGTGTTGTGTAGTGTACCCTTTTCTTCTGTATCCCCAACACTTCCTTCTTACACGCCTCATCACTCTTCCTCTTACACGCCTTGTCATTCTTGCTTCTTACACGCCTTCCCACTCTTGCTTCTTACACGCCTTCCCACTCTTGCTTCTTACACGCCTTCCCACTCTTGCTTCTTACACGCCTTCCCACTCTTGCTTCTTACACGCCTTCCCACTCTACCTTCTTACCACACTCACACGCCTTCCCACCCTTTCTCCTTACCACACCCACATTCTTCTTATACGCCTTCCTACCCTTTCTCCTTACCACACCCACACTCCTTCCCACCTTCCTCCTACCACACAACCACACACACATCCCCCCCCCCATTCCACCTCCCCCACAGTCCTTCTACCACTTCCCCCCACCATTCCACCTCCTACCACACCACCACATCCCCCCCCACCCCCCACCATTCCACCTCCTACCACACCCCAGCGCCATCACTTCTCAGGAGGACGTCTCTATAAAAACCCTCTCACACGGAAAGCTTCGGAACGGAGGAGAGATGTTTGTTGCTCTATGAAACAACACCTAGCAACAGACAGGTTCCAGGTGCCTTATTAGTATACACGTTTATTCCTCCTTTCCTATGGCAATAAATAGATATATATGTATCAATATATAAAAATAATAATAAAGAGAATAATTAATAAGTAAAAGTAAAATCGTGGTTGTAGAAATAATAATGATAATAATAATAATAGTAAGTCGTTTAGTCATCAGGATCCCACTTCCCCCTTTTTTTTCTCGATAACAATAAAAGTAATGTAATGTAATGTAACTAATGAACATAACAATAATAAATACTACACAAACATCACATCACCACTTTAACATCACACGATCTAAATTTAACTCTTCCAACTCCTCCAATCCTCTTCCAATAGACCAGACACAAACCCTAGATAGGAAAATAAAAATAAAGATGTTATTTTGTGTGGCGTGGTTGGTGGTGGTCCAATATGTGCATCACGAAGCACTCAAAAAAAAGGGTGTGTGTTGGTGTGTGGGTTGGGAGAAGTATATCACAGTTTGTTTACGTGTGTGTGTGTGTGTGTGTGTGTGTGTGTGTGTGTGTGTGTGTGTGTGTGTGTGTGTGTTCTTCATACTGGTTACGTGAGACGGCGGGTAACAGATTTTACACACACACAAACACACACACACACTCTCTCTCATTCTCACTCTCTCTCTCTCTCTCTCTCTCTCTCTCTCTCTCTCTCTCTCTCTCTCTCTCTCTCTCTCTCTCTCTCTCTCTCTCTCGTTCACTCAAAGTCTTAAAAGATAACCTAGTATTACCAGACTGATCCCAAAGTGTTCACTCAATAGTAAGCACAAAGATACAGTCAACTCCACGTCTACCACCCCACTCTTACAACTACAGCTATACTCTGTTCAAAATGTGTGTTCCTTTTGGCCTCTTATGCTTAGATAGATAGAAATAGATAGATAGATAGATAGAAATAGATAGATATAGTTAGTTATATAGATAGATGGAAATAGATAGATAGATATATAGATAGAAATAGATAGATATAGTTAGTTATAAAGATAGATGGAAATAGATAGATATATAGATAGATAGAAATAGCGATAGATAGACAGATAGAAATAGCTAGCTAGATAGATAGAGGCTAGTGGAACACAAATTTTGAACAGACTATAGTACACTGCTGCTGGCGTATGAGGACAACTCGCTCAACACAACCCTGGGCACGAAAAAAAAAAAAAAAAAAAATAGAGATTACGAGAGGTGAGTGTCCAGGTAAAAGCTTGAGTTCGACCATTTTTTTTTTTCTCTCTCTCTCTCTCTTTTTTTAACGTCAGTGTGAAAAATATCGAATGTCTCTCAGGAAATTCTGTTCTACACGAGGTAACAATATACACTCAGATGAAACAGCTACGATGTCAACAAGTAACACTGTAACTAAATGATAATAAGAATCCTAATCCACGAGTTCACGAGCTATATAATTATGTAGTTTATTGTATCCCCTTTCCCAAACATAAATACTACTACTATTACTATTACTACTACTGCTACTACTACTATTACTACTATTAATAATAATAATAATAATTCCCAAATTACAATAATAATAATAATAATAATAATAATAATAATAATAATAACGCCCAAATAATAATAACAATAATAATAATAATAATAATAATAATAATAATAATAATAATAAAAATAATAATAACAATAATAATAATAATAATAATAAATTATAATAAAAATGCAAAGCAAGGACTAATTTCCCAGAGACAATCCCTAATATTATTACTTTAAATGGCATAACAGCTATAAGGTAAGTAACAATACTATACAGGTAGCAATAATACTCTTTAGGATTATAATGTTTAAACAATGATAATGTACCTACAATATACAATACCATAAGCGTGTCTCACCCTACAATTATCAGTTCTTAACAAAAATATTTATAGAAAACTGAATTAAACTTTGAATAAAAACAACAACAACAACAACAAAAACGACGACGTTATCTGCAACCATAAAGACAAGTATGGTGACGAATTTTTACCTCGGGCTTAAAAAAAAAAAAAAAAAAAAAAAAAAAAAAAGATGGCGTCCCTCAGCTCGGAATGTTTCATCACAAAGAATAAAAAGGAGACCTCCAGTTTTTGCTGCTGGTCGGAGGTTCAAGCGGAAAACATGGGAAGTGGGTGGCGGCACGGGCTTAAGGGGAGGGGTGGGGGTGGGGGTGGGGGTGGGGGGGTGGGGGAGGTATTACACTTTTGGTACAGTCACGAGCATTAATATGTATTCAGGTGAGCTTCGAATACCAAGAGACAGTAAGTAAGTCAATAAATGCACAATTTATAAGATCTCCTTTGTAATTACTTCGTTGGTGAATTGGACAGTTCAAAGCTTCGACCAAAGATGTATACTTATTAATGCTCGTGACTGTACATTAGAGCCGCTTACTTTCCTCCAAGGTATGATAAACAAAAATATATAATGGTGTCCTGTTGCTTGGAATAGTTTGGTGGAATCAGAGACCTTCCAATTCAAAAATAAAATAGTTTCCCCTTAAGTGAACCCGCCCGCATAGCCTAGGTTGGGAGAGGAACAATAGCAGAGGGTAAAAAAATAGGTACTGAAAGAAGGGGGGCAGGCGGAGTGGGGTGGGGTGGGGTGGGGGGGCTATGAAGAGATGAGGTGTAGCAGGAGAGAGTATGAGATGAGGAACTAAGAAGGGTTGATATGGAGGAAGAACAGTAGGGAGAGTAAAATAGGTGATGAATTTAGAGGGGAGGGAATGATGAAGGAAAGAAATGATGATGAAAAGAAATGATGAGGGAAGGGAATGTGGGGAAAAGGAAGGAAGGGTAAAATGGTAGATGAGGGCGTTGGTTGGCATGGGGGAATGGAGGGAAGAATAAGCAAAGGAATGATGGTGAAAATGAGAGTTGAAGAAGGCAAGGTAAAATGGGAAGAAAGGAGGGAAGACGAGAGAAAGTAAAATGGGGAAGAAAGGAGGGTAGACAAGAGAATGTAAAATGGGAAGGAAGGAGGGAAGACGAGAGAATGTAAAATGGGAAGGAAAGAGGGTAGACGAGAGAAAGTAAAGGAGGGAAGGAAAACGGGGAGAATGAGGAAGGGAAGAGAGGGCGAGCGAGTTTCAGAAGGACGAAGGAATGTTGGGGGAGTGTGTAGGACAAAAGGATAGAAGGGAAGGAAGGATGAGAAGGAAAACATTTTGAGAACGACAGGAGGGGAGGAGGGATGGATGACAAGGGACAGGAGGGGAGGAGGAATGGATGACAAGAGAGAGGAGGGGAGGGATAAGGGATGACAAGGGAGAGGAGGGAGGGAGGAGGGATGACAAGGGAGAGGAGGGAGGGAGGAGGGATGACAAGGGAGAGGAAGGGAGGAGGGATGACAAGGGAGAGGAAGGGAAGGGGTAAGGGTTGACAAGAGAGAGGGAGGGAGGAGGGATGACAAGGGAGAGTAGAGAGGGATAACAAGGTAGACAGAGACAAAGTAGTGATGGGACAATAGTGAGGTCTGATGTTGCTATGACTCACAGGGAACTTGTGCTTAAGGCCAGATTCTTTTTATGGTGAATTGGAACATCTCAATTCCTACAAATTATGCCAGAAAACAGGACCAGATTAACAAAAATAATGGTCGCCTGTCGCTTGAAATAGTTTGGAGGCATCAGTTGCTTCAGATTTTACCATGACTGTACTGCCCCTTTAAGGTGGAGTATTTGTAGTCCTTCAAACAAAACATATCCCCTACTAGTACACAAAAGCAGTTTGTTTCATTGCACAGTTTGGAGGAATCAGCAGCCCATCAATTATCCCCCCCCAAAAAAAGTACCTCCTAAATAGTTAATATGCAACGCACGCACACTTGCATACAATAAATATCAAACTCGACTCTGCATGAAGCATTCAAAACGCTTCGTTAAATAAGATAATAAAATTAAAGTTGAATTTCAGGCCAATCCATAAAGCCTATCAACAGTTTTGTTTGTAGTTTTGCCCAGCTTGTATATGTTTGGGGTAAACTCGGGGATTAATAATTCCTCCAAACTCTGATGGGAAACAAACTACACCAGTATACAATTAGAGAATCTGTTTCGTAGCACTGTATGGAGGGCTACAGGAAACTCTCATTCGTCCATAACATACATTATTATACACCTTAATCCAACAGTGGATAATATGCATTTGCGTTGGCGTGTGTGTGTGTGTGTGTGTAGGTAGGTAGAAAAATATTTGTCCTCCCAAAGACATCCAAGAGAGTCACAAGACATTATTACACAGACACAAGACGTCATCAGTTCCCGCCACTCATTACCAGTCAACCAATTTACTTCATCCACAATACACACACACAACTGAAATTTTACATGGAAATTTCTCTGATATTTTCACTTCTTTCTTAGTATAAATCATACCATATAAACTAGCTTCTAGATATATGGTACCTTGCTCACCCTCCGATAGACTGATATACAAACGGAAGCCTAAACATAACATCTCCAAGTTAGCTGGTCTCCGGAGGTAATCACAACAACAACAACAAACCGTATGGGATGGAAACAGTGCAACTTAGAATGGGTGATGTTTGTCCAGTGTCTGCATCAGGTGTGTAACGAGGCAAGGGTCAGACACAACATACACACCTGTGGCTCTGATGACATTTGCAGTGACGCCTCATTTGTGGTGGTACAGGTGAGCTCATTCCTCAATCACACACACACACACACACACACACACATACTTCACCTGGATTACCGTCTGCCATTGATGTTGCACCTGATCATACTCTAATTTTGCCGTGTGTGTGTGTGTGTGTGTGTGTGTGTGTGTGTGTGTGTGTGTGTGTGTGTGTGTGTGTGTGTGTGTGTGTGTGTGTGTGTGTGTGTGTGTGTGTGTGTGCGCAAATCGCAATACGTTGTTGAAAAAAATCGACGAAACAGGAAGGCTTGTTTGGAAATGAACATCACAGCTCCAATAAATTAAATATAATTAATTGGCACCTTTGTAATTAGTCTTTAAATCTGAAGCAACTCTTTGAAATATGACACAACGCTAAGACAGGTGTCATCATATTCATCACCATCATCATTATCAATACCCCATTTCCTCTTTCTAAATAAAAAAAGATGAAAAAATGAAAAAAAAAATCAAGCAATAAGCACAAGTAGATTTTAACAACAACAACATCCATAAAAATATACCTCACAGGCAGATGATATGGAGGGAAAACTTAATAATGTGTCCTTCGATGGATGGAGCGAATAAGCCATACAAAGGAAGACGAGAAATATATTCGTCTATTAGATTTTTTTCTCTGTATATCATCCATTCACTACATAGACTGATGAAGCAAGCGATTTGGTAAATGTACTATCGTCTATCTACAATTGTGAGGCGCCTTCAAGATCAACAACAAATACACTCAATAGAATAGAAGCCAAACAGGAGTATGTTATTTATAGTATGTTGTGTTACAGAGAGGCACAGACATACATCCCATTCGAGATTTCTGCACGATAAGCAATGAATGGGAGACGAGACATGACATGAGGAAATACCGAATAAATAATTGAGTACCTAGATATTATGATGTGCCACAGACAAACACACACACACACACACATACCGAAGATTAGAGAAACAAACGAAGATAGAGATGCAAACACAAAACTATTGGCACATAAACAAAAACAATAAGGAAGACAAAGATATAGACACAGAAACAAAAGAAACACACACGCACACATATACAGTAGATACGGTACACGAAGCAAAGCTGTGTATGTGTGTGTGTGTGTGTGTGTGTGTGTGTGTGTGTGTGTGTGTGTGTGTGTGAGAATGATGGCTTCACCGGGCTAACATGTCCTCCCAATATTAACCAAACCAACAGCTGCACTTCGACACTTACAAAGGGATTCCTCTCACTGTACCATTTCAACATACCCTCCCTCTAACTATAACTTACTCAACACACCCTCCCTCTCACTGTAGCTTACTCAACACACCCTCCCTCTCACTTTAAATTACTCAACACACCCTCTTTTCATTGTAGCATATACTCAACAAACCTCCTTCACTATAGCTTATACTTAACACACCCTCTCCTCACCCTGTAGCTAATACTCAACACACCTCCTTCACTATAGCTTATACTTAACACACCCTTCCCTCACCCAGTAGCTAATACTCAACACACCCTCCTCTCAATGTAGCTTACCTCAATATTTCATCAATACTTGGGGCAGGCAGGCGGCAATGGGTTAACTTCTCAACAATACCAATAAGCGCATAAAGGTGGAAATGTTTCAGATAACTTATACACTTTGACAGTACACATCACAGCACAACAAACCACAAATATTGAACGGGGCATAATAATTTTATGCATCACGTTTCATTATGGAATATTTGAAAATGTATAACAAGCTTTATATTATTTTCCCAATTCAGTGTCGCGTAATATATTAAATTTCAAAGCATCCACACTATTCCATCAAATTAAATTAACACTATACGAGTGAAATCCCGAGTACCTCGATCATAATCATTGTTAGCGAAGTGTGTTTGGTTCAAAACTATTCCAATAATGAAGTGTGATGGGAACTTCACCCATAATAGAAGACGTCCATTGTTCAATATAAACACTTATTTGGGTTAATATAACCTTTACAATGGCTGGGGTCTTATGTACTGCACAAATTTTCCTTGTTACAGACACACCCTAGTAAACCAAAATGTTATCTATTCGAATTAATGCTTACGAAAAAGTGGACGCCTTCTTTGTAACAAATAGGCCTAACGCCAGACAAATTAAGTCTGAAAATTCTACTGTTACTCGGAGACGAAGTATGAACACCTCAACTTTCTTTCCAAACTAAAAACACGAGCAAACAAATCATCTCCATCGCACGGGATGACGATTCAACTCGCTGTTAGACCACAACAAAGATGATCATGTCCAGGTCTAAGCAGTTCATAAACAATAATTGGTTGACACACAATAATCACCAGTTTCCTTTAATAAAACTGCAGGACACTTAACAATTGACAACATTTCCATGGTAAACTAAAGATACTTACAAACTTCACAACGCTTTAAATTTTTTCCTTCAAAGGGGGGGACATTCCTGAAGCCGCACTACCCAAGCACGGAAAAGTATAATTAAATCATTCCTGGTAAAATGTTTAATAGAGATCCAGGTTCGGCAGCTTGACCCACAGTAGCCTAGCAGGTGTGTTGTACATCCTCGAGTGGTGAAAGAGCTACTAGGGACACCAAGAGGGCCCCGTCATCACACACACCACAACCACACCACACAACGGCAGCCCACATTCAGTTCACCACCACACGCCACCCAGGCTCAAAGTTACGTCCCTCCACACACGTCATAATGGTGATGATTTGGTGAGTGATATAGAGAGGTGAGTGATAATCCTCTACGTCAGCAGGTGTGTAAGGTCAGGTCAGATCAGGGCCAGGTCAGTCGAGGTCTCTGGGCATGTGTTCTCGTCCCTCTTGGTGCTGTGTCGCACCTCACACACACAACACACGCCTCGGCGGGAACTCAGGGACAGACAGAGATGATGGGCGTGGAGGGTGGCGGCGGGGGAGCGTGTGGGCGTGTGTGGGTGGCGACGGAACGGAGCGCGGTGAACGGAACAGCAGAGGTCCACGTCAGGGCACGACATCAACACTGGTAGCTCAGGTTTTCGGAAAGCGGCTCACTGGAGGGGGAAGGGCGGAGTCTGCCCCTTCACGCTCCGCCCTTTAACCCCGCCCACTCACTCTCCTCTCTGCAACACTACACTAACTAACTAACTAACACTACCATTTTTACCTTCCTTGTCTCCATTTGCATTTTCTCCAAGTACAGAGTCTATTATATGAATATTTACCGCTGCATAATGAAGCTGTTCCTTGCTGTTCCAAGTATTAAAAACTATCAGCGGTGGGAGAGAGAAGGACATACACTGTATTCTATCTATAACATTGTTCCCGGGAACAGACTAGAACAAAAATAAACAATTCTTTTCCCCGCCGAAACTCTACCATATTAAAGAAAAATCTAGTAATCAAAGTGCGAGTATTTAAGGCTGAGGTGAGTCTAGTGAGTGAGAGTAGGGTAAGAGGCGGGGCAGCAATGAACGTGTGAGGGGCGTGGCCTCGGGCTGAGCGCAGGATAGACAGGGACTGCCTCAGTGTCCGGCCAGCAGCCTCAGCAAGCCAGGTGGGGGCGGTTGACGGCGGCACACAGCCAGCTCTTGACTGGTACCCGGTGTGTGTCTGTGTGTGTGTGTGTGACGGCGGCAGTGTGCCATCCAGTTCTCAGGAGGCAACTGTTGCGCCGCGCTGCTGCCATACGCCTGCCGCCGCCGCCACACGCGACACAGAAAGAATTTTTCAGGCAGAAATTATTAGCCTGTTACACACAAAGTGAAATATTTTGGTATCCATCACTACGAGGGTGTGTCAGGCCTTGTCCACCAACACAACACGGTTCTCACAACTCTTCCCTAACACATAACTCCACTACGAGGTTCTATCATGTACAAAAAGTTTATTTTTAATTTGTACCTAGTGTAAGTAATGATACTCTTATTGAGATACACAGGTACTCAGTAAGGATTGTAATGCAAAATACAACACAAAATCAAGTTATATTACAATCTGTTTCTGTCTTGATCGAGTTACTCAACTTTAAATACGCTGCAACTTTAAACTGGATCAATATAACGACATTTGTACCACATGACATTCATACCAGTATTTCATTCACAAACTTTCAGTAAACTCTTGCATCGAGATCCATTACCGTAAACTCTTAGGGGTTGATATATCACATTTCATTTACTTTAAGCCAATACACTTTTTAATAAACCTTACGTTAGAAAATGACCATCAACTAGATATATCGTACCGTACGTAAGCGATGACCAGCACTTCATCAATGAGTAATGACTCAAATGAAAATAACTGTGTGATTTATACAAGTGCTTCAATGACAATATCGTGAATGAATGACAGGAATGAACACTGTCGTAATAACAAACAGCAAACCATAATGAAAATATGAAATATACTGAGTACAAACAAGAGCCTACAACCAATCAATACTCTCTACAAGTTTACTTTGCTACAAATTATTTCACGCGACAGGGTTCGACGACTTGGATACTTATTAGTCACAATATTATACACCTTATTAATTATGTCACAAAAAATAATCAATGGTTAAAGAGTTTTAATCTTGAACTATTGCTCTTGTGTTCGACCAACTGGACTTCTTATCACGACAGATTTATTGATAGTTTTTTATTTCGGCGACGCAACACCTTGGGTCATTTAACACTTTGATGTTGCACTAAAAATGTCTATAATTTATTTGTTATATGATGCGTTTTTAACCTACTTTAAAGAACGCTACAACTGCCACTACAGGAAGCTACAATGGAAAATAAAGGACTCGCTCCTATACACTGCCATTATACACAGTGTACACCGTTGATAACACTATAAAAACAAAGACCAAGATGAAGACGATGACAACTGAAGCCTCGCCATCTATACAAGACCCAGAGAGACGTGTGATAAAACTTCAGGTGTCTAGACAAACACAACACCATCTCTACTGCTGACGACCCAATGGTGAGTACTCGTGATGATTATTTATTTATTTGTGTGTGTGTGTGTGTGTGTGTGTGTGTGTGTGTGTGTGTGTGTGTGTGTGTGTGTGTGTGTGTGTGTGTGTGTGTGTGTGTGTGTGTGTGTGTGTGTTCCCTATACATTCATCAAACAGTATGAGGTTAATACACTCACAACAATCACTATAACCTCGGGCGTCTGTCTGATTGCCTTCCCCTGAGACGACAGAGCTATTTAATATACACTCTCTGTGATTCAAACACACGTGGTGACTATCAGGCTCTTAAACGATACTCTTTTCTATATTGTGTTCTGCCTCTGTTGTTGGTTGCATGCCCGTAGTGTAAGTAGGGGAATATATAATAAAAAAAACACAGTGATCCGTCGTTTCAGGTAACCTAGTCAGTCAGTCAATGGGAATAGTTTGATGAATGAAGCCTTTGTGATGAATCAGAAGGTGTTAATTAAACCTGTTGGTAAAGGTTAATTCCTGAATGCTCATCCACGGTGGAAAGAGGTAACTATGGTAATGACTTATGAATATGTAACCTCATCAATATGCCACTTGTCCATTCAACTATCACATGTTTTATTCAAATGGCGATATGGTTTAACAAGCATACACTGGAATTGGATGCATACTATCACCTTATTATCCTATAGGGGTAGAGTACAAACCTAGTATTTCTTTACACATTCACACATCAAACACGTACAGTTGCCTTCACAACATCTTCTCATTCAAAGTGTTTGGTGATTACGAAAAAATAAATATGCAATGATCGTGAATTTAGTAATCCCACAAATACTCTTTTAATATCATAAGTCTCTCCACTAACAAGGTGTGAGGATATTGTTAGTCATCTGCCCAAGGCACTGAGCGCTCCCAAAGTCAAAAGCTATAACAAAGCAGAATTTATATGACGAAAATAATGTGTGATTGGAGAGCCATGAAGTAAATAGAAGCAATAGTGAAATTGGCCTACATTCCCAGTGTTGACGGAGCGGGGTGGGTGGAGTGGATGGGGTCGGGTGGAGTGGATGGGGTCGGGTGTGTGGATTCCCAACAAGACTTATTGGCAGGAAGGAGTAAAACGATTGGCCATTACAGATTCCTAACACACTCATACACAGAAACCTTAACTGTATCTTAAGCCCCCATAGCTCTTCCCTACACCTCGTCCCGTCCTGGCCAAGCTAACGTGTGTATGGATTTCATATTTGTAACATTTCCAAGCGAGTATTTTAGTCCTAATGTAGCTCTAGGAAGAATGAAAAATAAATTGAAATATTGAGGGAGTGAATGGGGCGAGATCCCTTAGAATATGTAGCCTGAGTACATGCGGAGGGGATGGGTGTGAGAACCAATAAAGTGAGCCGTGAGTTCAAGCAGAGTTCATTCAGTACATTGAAAATATATTTGGCCAGGAACGTAAAATTGTATATATTTTCTTGGCGATTGGAAGAGCTCAGCAGACGCCGCTAACGGGAGCCTTCAAAATGCAGTGCTACAGATGGACTTTGATGAGATCAGAACCACTGAAAAATACTCGAAGGTAATGGTTATGAAAAATTCGAGGAAAATTATTTGTGACTGACGTTATGCTTTCTCAGTAAAGATACTTAGCAATTTCCTCGAACAATATATTCGTTCTCCAGGGCGTAAACATACATTTGAAACCCCAATGTATACTGTTACTATACAATGCTCAATTTTTATACTGAAGATTAATTTTTCGAATGTTCGCCAGTGCAGTGACCGGTCTACTCAATGATGCAGGAACGTAATGAGAACAGAATTACAAGACGCTGAGTACAAACTAAACAGCAACTTCCCTTCAATCACAAACCAGTGGGAGGGAAGGCAGGCCACTTTAGTTTCCTGAATGGCCAGCCAGACCCACAACAAACTTAAAGTCGGCGGCCACCAGCGAAATGGCGGCTTGAGGGTGAAACTAACATCAAATAAAACCCGAACACCAGACCACCTTAAAGGACGAACCAAATGAATTACATATACACAGATCAGAAAGAACCGACTTGTACACACGTCTCTTAAAGGTGTAGTAAAGTCCTGGTAAATCTGGGGCAACTTATTCCTCCAAATTATTTCTGGTTCGCTTTCCTGTCATATTTTGGAGGAATCTAGATGCTTTTAATATACTGTAACAAGAGTGTACTACACTATTAAGTTCCGGAATAAAATCGATTATCTAAAAGACCAACGTTCTTATAGATCTGTACTTAATAGCAATCCCAATTTTTGAAGTCTTTCCTTTGGGGTTGGCTCGGAATATCTACATGGAGATACAAGAACTCAGATGACTTTGAAGGACCTATGGTTGATCATAGTCTGCCACGCCCTTTATCACCCTTCCACCCATCACCATCAACCACTCAACACACACACACACACACACACACACACAGGGTTAGGGAGACCGAGGCTGCTACTTCTGCTGCTACTTCTACTACTACCACTACTGCGACACCCGCCCCTAAAACCTCATAGCATTGCGGTCTTCAAATATTCACTCGACTATAAATGCCTTTAGTGGCAGAGCGGGGCGGGAGGAGCGGACCCGAGGGGAGCTGCGGGGGTCCTCACGTCCTCCTTAGGGTCCTCGTAAAGCACCGTTTCCACGACACCTTATCGTGGCCTCCGACGCTCTTACTGCCGCCAACTTTTACCCCCAACGCGGCGGCCGACACAAACAACACAAGAAGGGGGGGGGGGGGGGGGGGGGTAGAGGGGAGTAACAACATAAAGGGGGGCAGGGGAAGGGAGTAAGGGGGAGGGGAGTAACAAGACAAGGGGGTCAGGATTGGGAGAGGGGAGAAGAGTAACAAGAAAAGGGGGCCAGGAGAGGGGAGGAGAGTAACATCATAAAGGGGGCCAGGAGGGGGAGGGGGAGTAACAAGACAAGGGAGGCAAGAAGGGGAGAGGGGAGGGGAGTAACAAGACACGGGGGGGCAGGAGGGGGAGAGGGGGGAGGGGAGTAACAAGACACGGGGGGCAGGAGGGGGAGAGGGGGAGGGGGAGTAACAAGACAAGAGCTAGGGGGCAGGAGAGTGGAATTTTAGGATAACACAAATGAAAGAAAAAAAATGACTAAAGACACAAATAGAGAGACAGACAGACAGAGAGAAAAAAAATAAGAGAGAGAGAGAGAGAGGAGAGAGAGAGAGAGAGAGAGAGAGAGAGAGAGAGAGAGAGAGAGAGAGAGAGAGAGAGAGAGAGGAGAGAGAGAGAAGAGAGAGATGGAGGTGAGACATCAGGAAAACCCAAGGCATAAAAGTTTGTTGGAGTCCCTAATGACATGAGGGTAAAAAATAAAGGTGTGGGGGGCGGGGGCATAGTGGGGGTGGGTGGGGGCGGGGGAAAGGGGGGGGACAAGAAAAATGGGGCAAAACTCATTAACCTGTGACTTGCCTCATCTGTATACCGGGGCTAAGTACCTCTTTTCTCTTCTTTTCAATTAACCGGGCGACAAAAAACGTATACGCCAGTTCTGCCTGTATACCTTGGCGACGCTCGGGGTAGTTTGTGTGTGTGTGTGTGTGTGTGTGAGTGGGGAGGAGTCGGTGTGTGTGTGTGTGTGTGTGTGTGTGTGTGTGTGTGTGTGTGTGTGTGTGTGTGTGTGTGTGTGTGTGTGTCTGTGTGTCTGTGTGAGTGGGGAGGGGTCGGTGTGTGTGTGTGTGTGTGTGTGTGTGTGTGTGTGTGTGTGTGTGTGTGTGTGTGTGTGTGTGTGTGTGTGTGTGTGTGTGTGAGTGTGTGTGTGTGTGTGTGTGTGTGTGTGTGTGTGTGTGTTTGTGTGTGTGTGTGTGAGAGAGAGAGAGAGAGAGAGAGAAGAAAACAAACTGGTTGATAAATCGGTTGATACTTCGGTTTGAGGTAAGGAATGAATGCTGCTCTGTTAGTGGTTATTGAAATATGCTCTGATAACGTCGATTCTATTATTTTCACTTTTTCTATACACACACTTTTCTAATATCTAGTTAATTACACTAAACACTATCAACAAGGCAGAGATACAAGTGAACAATGATATCCCTTTAACTCTTCAGACCACCTTCTTTATCATTGGTATAGTAATGACTAGTAAACTATCTGCTTTAAACCATTCAGACCCACTTCATTATCATCATTATCATTATTATCATTTGTATACTTTTTCATATAACTACTTTCTCAATGCCATCAACTTCCTTATCCATAAAGTTAATTACTCATTCATTTCCATCTCCTCCTCTTCCTCGTCTTTCACATCCTCTTCCTCCACAAATCCTCTATCATCTTTAATCTCC
>JAWZYT010006909.1:2500-20000 GCA_034508575.1 Petrolisthes manimaculis | reverse complement strand
ATAGTTTCAATTATACTGTGGAGCTGCTATAACGAAACAGGAGGATAAGGTATATCTGTTATAACATAGCTGTAGTATGAAATATGGTGCTGACGTGGGCAAATCTTAAATCCCAGGTTAGGTTAGGTATGGTAACGTAAATACTCTTTCCTCAATACTTTGGTCAAAAATTATTAGAATAATTATGAGTGTCTATGAAAAAGTTAATTAAATTGTAAAAATCCAAGTGGACCTGTTCTTCAGAATTATGGTGTGACACAAGCCTACAAATTATATTACAGTAAACATTTTGTGCTGTAGGTTATTATATTTTCTTAATACTGTATCCCTCGGTATCTGTCATCAGTTATTATCCTGCCAAAGTTTCATCTCCTTACCTTACACAGGTACAGTTGGACACAGGAATTGTGCTACAACCCAGGTGAAATATACTTGTCCCATTTGAGTAACCAGTGTCTATTATCAGGTAGTTGCTTTTTATTACCATCCTTAATACCTGCCCCTGGTGTCTCCTATTTGGCACTAAGGAACTTGATATTGGGAGAAATTGACCATCTTTCACTTGGGCTATTCCTCGAATTCCTGTGTCCAACTGTACACTATATTATGAGTACCTATGAACAAGTTAAGTAAGTTGGAAGATCCAAGTGGAACTGGTTTTCAGAATTATGGTGTGTGACACAAGCCTATACATTATGTGATACAATTTGTGCTGTACATTATTATATTTTCTTAATATACCTCAGTACTTGTCATCAATAAGTATCCTACCAAAGTTTCATCTCCTTACCTTACACTATAAAGTACAGGATTTCCCCCCAAAAATTTGCTCACTCCTTGACTGGCCATTACTCATATACAAGTATTTTGTTTTTATTTTGGTGTTTATTGACATAGATACAAGTCTAATGAGTTAGAGAAAATAACATAACTAATATATATACAGTATGCCTGTTGTGATGTATAAAGGAAATATAATACTGTACAGTACTGTTGCCTATATATGATGCTGCAGTACTGGAAGAATAATTTTATTGTTTTTTTATGTTTTTTTGTGTACAGCCTACAGTACAGTCAGCACTGTACTAAACATGAACAGATCTGTATTCTTTAAATTATATATTGTACAGTACAGTACATTGTTCCTACAGTATAAATCTAATGACATTTCATATAGGAGGCCCATTTATGTACAGTACGGTACAGTATTTATATTTTTGTACCCACGTTTTTAAAAATACATTTGTATTTTTGTACCAAGCTTTATTTATAATTTCCTATCTAAACATGAACATATCTTTATCCACTGAAATGCTGAATATTGTTCCTACAGTATAAATCCCATATGAGGCCAACTTAAACATTTTTATTTTTGTACCCATATTCTTTAAACGTCTCTCCCTTTTTTTAACTTTACATTGTATATTCTTGTTTATTTCATTGTAATTATTATTGCAGATGCCAAGGGGATGTTGTGTTCCTGGATGCAAGGCCAATTATAAGACCTTTGAGGTGTCTGCATTCCGATCCCCTTCTGATGAAAGACGACGGCTGCAATGGGTAAAGGCTATCCATAGGGAAGACTTCACACCATCCACTACTTCAGTGGTCTGTGCCAGACATTTTGAAGAGCATTTCATCATTAGGGAAGATAGTATTACACGTCCGGATGGAACTGTAATTACTGCCAAGAGAGGGACACCAGCTCTAGCAAAGGATGCATTCCCAACCATCTTTCCTAACCA
Organism: Petrolisthes manimaculis; assembly: GCA_034508575.1. Lineage (NCBI taxonomy): Eukaryota > Metazoa > Arthropoda > Malacostraca > Decapoda > Porcellanidae > Petrolisthes > Petrolisthes manimaculis. Next base: position 18,255 of record JAWZYT010006909.1, on the reverse strand, counting down.
GCCGAAGTACTTGTCAAAGGAAGCACCACCTGCTCACACAAACCCACAAGAAAGAAAAGACAAGATGCTTACAAGAGATGAAGTACAATTTCCAGTATGGATGGAAAATGACATGATAAACAGTTTTGAGGAGTTTGGTGATAAATTTGTTGGTAAGCTTTGTAAAGATTGGCTGTTTTTTTCCAGTGATTGTTGTGTGTGTCTTTTAAAACCCAATTGTGATGGCCAGCCAAATATAACTGCATCATTAAAGTGATGAAAGACTTGAAGGTTTTTATCTGGTATGAAAACATTGCATTCAATTTAAAAAAAATTGAGTGGCTTCTTGGATCAGAAATAAGAGTGATCGGTGGACAAAATTTGAAAATTTAATGAGTACGGTAACTTGAGTTCTTACTCTAAATCTGCAGTCAGTGATGTTGACAAAATCCCTCACTGTATTCAAGTTATTAGGGAGGTGTTGGAAACTAAATCAGAAATGGAGAGTGAATCGGAAATTGACAGGAATTTAGAGTGTGGTGTGTTGTGGTTCTGTGGTGAACAGCTAAACATGTTTTGTAAAGAAAAAATGAGATACAGCTGTGTGATTTTGGTTTTGGCCTATAAAATTTATTTATCATGATACTCACTGTACACAGACCTACGTGACACAAAAGTAATTATTCTCCCTCGTCCTGATTATCTAAGGAAGTTTAATGTAACCAGTGCAAATTCAGTGTTGATAGAAAATTCTCATGAACAGTTTTTGAGGGAAAATTTTCCTAAATTAAAGTGAAGAAAGATTGGTGAATGTCCTGCTTGATGAGATACATGTGGAAAAAAAATCTCGCATATAAAGGTGGTAAGATTTATAGTGCTTCTATAAATTCATGTGAACCTACAACAACCATTCAGGCTTTTATTATTTCTTCTTTCTTTTCCAAATGCAGACATGTTACTGCTCTGTATCCAGTAAGCAATCTGACAGCAGACACACTCCTTGAGTTGACACATAAGGTTTTGGCATTCCTACATGACATAGGGTACAAAGTAGTATCATTAATATCTGACAACAACAGGGTAAAAAGAAACATGTTTGAGAAGATGTGTGGAGGTAGTCTTGCTTCCTCCATTTAAAATCCCTATGATTCAGGTGTGCCACTTTTCTTCCTTTTTTATTCAGTTCATCTATTTAAATGTATAAGGAATAATTGGTTGAGTCAGAAAAATCCCATACAGACTTTTGTAGTCCCTTCACCTTCTAACATTCAAATTCATAAGCAAGCAAGCCTTCAGCCATTAAAAGAATTGTATATAAAACAACGTAATAAGTATGTAAAGCTTGCTCCAGGTTTGTCGGAGAAGATCCTTTTCCCTACTAATTTGGAACGACAAAATGTTCAGTATGTTGTACGACTGTTTGATGAAAAAACTGTGGCTGCACTAAAAACTGTGAATAGTTCTGATGTGTCAGGTACTGTTGTTTTCTTGGAACATATAATATCTTGGTGGCATATTGTAAATGTTAAAACTCCATATAAAGGTATCCATTTACGTCAGCAGGAATGTAACCCGATTAGGAATGATTCATCTACTGATCCAAGCCTCAAGTTTCTTAGCAATTTTGGTCTTTGGCTTAAGTCCTGGGAAAAGTTAGAAATGCCTCAATAAGGTAGGGTTGGTAAATTGTCAAGGGAAACATTCTTTGCTCTCAGACACACAACATCAACAATGATAAAGTTGTGTGATTATCTACTAGAACACAATGACTTTCAGTATGTACTACTTGGAAAATTTCAAACAGACAGGTTGGAAGATAGATTTGGACTGTATAGGAGGATGAGTGGTACAAATTATAATGTTGCTGTTGCTCAGGTGATGGAATCAGAAATTAAACTAAAAATCATGGCTGTTCTCTCCATGGCTTCATCCAAGACAGGTCCCTTACCCCTCAATGATTTATGTAGCTCTAAAGGTGAACCAGACTCAAAATGTAGTTCTGTTGGCCACCTGGAAAAATTCAAGAGAGTTGAGGAATATGTGGAAGAGTAAACACTGTCAAAGGATGATGAAAGTGTGATGATTTTTATTGCTGGTTATGTTGGTCACAGTGTTAAAAAAAAGTTGAAATGTTCCGTATGTGTGAGTAGAGTCACTCTGGAGAAGAAACTTGTAGCTGAAATTCCTGACAGTTACCAGTATACAGTATAAAGATCCTTGATTGAGGTGGCCTGAAATGGCCAACAGATTTTACACTTTCTGTATGTACAGTATTTCAACCTACCAAGTATTCCAAGCTCTCATTGGTAAATTTAAGAAAGATTTTGTGCCCTGCAGCTGTCAAAGAAAAGTGCTAGTTCAGTTAGTCTTAAACTTTCTGTGGAGGGATTTTGATGCAAATGAATGTTGCCCCTGCAAAACATCAGTGCAGAACCTAATTTCAATGTGCATAATATGGCCTCTAACTAATATTCTGTTTAATAATTTCACAAAGACATATAACAATACAATAGTCAAAGAAAAAAATATGAAGATAAAACTATAAACACTCCAAAACTGAAGGTATAGATAGACCTATAGTGTGTACTGTACATTCTGACCTGAGCCACAATCATGGTAGTTTTCTTACTTGTTGACTTATATCTGGGAGTCAGAGAATGGAGTACTCGGTACTAGCCTACTAGGTTAGGTATAATTTATTGTAGTACAGTATACTGTATTCTCATTTTAATTGTTTAAAACAGGAATCATTTAAAATCTGAGAACAGAATACATGTTTAGTTCCACTGAAGTGAAAACACTTGTGAATAGCAACAGAAACCTGACCATTTTGTGCTTGATAGTAGTTAAAAATAAAATATATGTTGTACTTCAGTGTGTATTTTTACCCGTTATTATTATTTCACATGGTGTTGAGACTGAATGTTCTGCCCAAGTACACATAATTAACTACATAAATAACATAATTGAAAAGTGATGCTAAGAAAAACCAATAAATAACCAAAAAGTAAGAGGCACTGATAAAATTACGGAAACAATGGTAAGGATCAAATTGCACCAGTCCACCCACGGCTGTGATGTAATCAATCCCACACCCAGGCCTTAAGATCAAGATGGCATTGGTTGAGCCCTACTCCATGTCCATGTTTCAGACACATATGTCAGTGTTGGCAGGATTATACTATTTCTCGGTCCCCTTTTCACTTCCATACTCGCACTTCTACCCTACATAGTCCTCCCCAGTGATATTATGACCTGCCTGACCCTCACTGCTCTCTCCCTGATTTCTCCTTCCATGTTTACACAGAACTGTTCCCAGTTACTTGAATTCCCTCTCCTCCATCCTCTCACCTCCTAATGTTATCTCGCATTCAGTCCCAGTTGGTACAGCCACTCTATAGGGTATAGCAAAGTCAATTACTTCTGTTTTGGTCCTCTTAAATACCATCACCTTACTCTTACCAACATTCACCTTCAGTTTTCTTCGCTTACACACAGACTGAAACTCATCCACCACCCTCTGTAACTCCCTTTCACTCTCAGCCAGCAGCACAGTGTCATCCACAAATAAAGCTTGCAACCAAGGACCAATCTATTCCATTCATCCTCAGTTTCGCACCCAGGCCTGCCACTTTTGCCTTCATCTATCTCATGCAACCATCCATAAAGATATTGAACAACCATAGTGGCATGACACACCCTTGCCTCAATCCTAAACTGATATCAAAGTTCTCACTCAAACCACCCTCGACACTCACGCAAGCTTTTGCCTCTCTATAGAAAGCCTCAATCCCATCCAGCAAGTTTTTTTTTTTTTTTTTTTTTTATATATAATAACAAAGATGAGGACAAAGGCCACAGGCCCGCTTACCGTCCTCATCTACATAGTACAGTGAGAGAGTGGTCCAAAATCATGTCCAATTTCGTTCGAGATGCCCTGACACATTGCGTTTGAAGGTACATAAGTCGTAGTAAGGTGGAAAGATGGATGAAGGTAGAGTGTTCCAGAGTTGACCAGTTGTGTATATGAAAGACTGAGAGTACCGGTTAACTCTTGCATGAGGGAGTTGGACAGAAAAGGGGTGAGAACGAGAGGCTTGACGAGTGTTGCATGTTCTTCTGAGAGGAGGAAGCATACATTGAGAGAGTTCAGAAGAGCAATGTCCAGTGTAATAGCGATAGAAGAGAGAAAGTGATGCAACACTGCGGCGAAGAGAGAGAGGTTGTAGTGAATCAGTAAGAGGAGGAGAGTTGATGAGACGAAAGGCCTTTGATTCCACCTTGTCCAGTAGTGTTGTGAAGGTTGATCCCCCCCACACATGAGAGCCATACTCCATACAGGGGCGGATGAGACCCCTGTACAGAGACAGCAACTGTGCGGGGGTGAAGTATTCACGGAATCTGCGCAGCACACCTAACTTCTTTGAGGCGATTTTAGTAAGAGAGATAATGTGATCTCTCCAGGAGAGATTATGAGAGAAAGAGACTCCAAGAATATTAAGAGAAGAGGAAAGGTCAAGTTGTGTATCGTTAAAGGAGAGGGGATAGACATCAGGAAGATTAGTACGAGTTGAAAGATGAAGGAACTGTGTTTTTGAGGCATTGAAAACAACAAGGTTCTCTCTGCCCCAGTTAGAGATGAGGGAAAGATCAGAAGTCAGGCGTGCTACTGCATCATCACGTGATGTGGAGAGGAGCTGCTGGGATGGACGGTTGTCAAAATGAGTGGAGTAGTGTAGGGTGGAATCATCAGCATAGGAGTGGATAGGGGAAGAGGTACAGTTAAGAAGGTCATTAATGAACAAAAGAAAGAGGGTGGGTGATAGAACAGAACCCTGAGGAACACCACTATTGATAGCCTTGGAAGAAGAACAGTGACCGTCTACAACAGCAGCTATAGAACGGTCAGAAAGGAAATCAGAGATAAAGGTGCAGAGAGAGGGATAGAAACCGAATGAGGGCAGTTTGGAGATTAAAGCTTTGTGCCAGACTCTATCAAAAGCTTTGGATATGTCGAGGGCAACAGTAAAAGTTTCACCAAAGTTCCGAAAGGAGGATGACCATGAATCAGAGAGGAGGGATAGAAGATCGCCAGTAGATCGTCCCTGACGGAAACCATACTGGCGATCTGAAAGAAGGTCATGACAAATAAGGTGCTTATGAATTTTGAGGTTAAGAATAGATTCGAAGACTTTAGATAGACATGAGGTCAGAGCAATAGGGCGATAGTTGGAGGGTTGGGAACGGTCTCCTTTTTTCGGAACAGGTTGGATCAGAGCAAACTTCCAGCAAGAAGGAAAAGTGTTAAATGATAGACATAGACGGAACAGTTTGCCTAGGCAGGGTGTCAGCACGGAAGCACAGTTCTTGAGAACAACAGGAGGAATCCCATCAGGTCCGTACGCCTTCCGAGTGTTAAGGCCAGAGAGGGCAGAAAATACTTCCTTTGAAGATATTCTAATGGCAGGCATAAGTAAGTCAGAGGGGGGTGGAGTTGGAGGAACAGAGCCGGAATCGTCCAGTGTAGAGTTAGAGGCAAAGGTTTGAGAGAAGAGTTCAGCTTTATCAGTTGAAGAGATGGCAACATTTCCATCAGGAAGGATGAGGGGAGGGAAAGAGGAAGAAGTAAAGTTACTGGAGAGATTTTTGGCTAGATGCCAGAAAGAACGAGAGGTGGAGGAGTTGGACAGGTCATTGCACTTGGCACGGATGAAGGATTTTTTGGTTAGTCGGAGAACAGATTTGGCGCGATTCCGGGCAGAGATATACAGAGCACGAGATTCGTCAGTTTGAAGGCGTCGGTGCCGTCTGAAAGCTACCTCCTTGTTGTGGACAGCAGTAGAACAAGCGTGATTAAACCAAGATTTTCGTGAATTAGTAAGAGGGAAAGAATATGGAATGTATGCCTCCATGCCCGAGATGATCACCTCCGAGATGCGTGCAGCACTCTCTGAGGGACCCCGGCCACGAAAGCAAAAATCACTCCATGGGAAATCTTCAAAGTACTGCCTCAGATCATCCCAGCCAGCAGCGCTGTAGTGCAACAGACGCCGCTTGCTGGGAGGGTCCAAAGGTCTTACAGGAGCGATAGGACAGGATACTGAAATAAGATTGTGATCGGAGGAGCCCAAAGGAGAGAAAAGTTCAACAGAATAAGCAGAAGGATGAGAGGTTAGGAATAAGTCAAGGATATTGGGCTGATCTCCAAGGCGGTCTGGAATACGGGTAGGGTACTGAATTAACTGCTCTAGGTCGTTGAGGATAGAAAAAGTAAAGGCTTGTTCACCAGGTGGATCAGTGAAGGGAGATAAAAGCCAAAGGCGGTGGTGAACGTTGAAATCTCCTAAAATGGAGATTTCTGAGAAAGGAGAATGGGATAGAATGTGTTCCACTTTAGAAGTAAGATAGTCGAAGAATTTTGTATAGTCAGTAGAGTTAGGAGATAGATATACAGCACAGATGTATTTAGTTTGAGAGTAGCAGGTTAGCCGAAGCCAGATAGTTGAAAAATCAGAAGAGTCAAGTTCGGGAACACGAGAACAAGTGAGGTCGTTGCGTACGTATACGCAACATCCGCCTTTGGCACGAAACTGAGGATAGAGAAAGTAAGAGGAGACAGAGTAGGGGTTGCTGTTAGTTAATGCTGAGATCTGGGTCTCGGTGAGGAAGAGAAGATGAGGTTTAGCGGAGAAGAGGTGGTGTTCAACAGAGGAGAAGTTAGAGGAAAGACCGCGAATGTTGCAAAAGTTGATAAAGAGTGTGTCAGACAATGGTCCAGGGCATCTCGGGGGGTCGTCAACAAATGGTCCAGACTGAGGGGAGTTTATTGACCCATCCCCAGGGGCCTCCGAGGCTTGATTTTTAATTGTATTCATATTTATTAATTAATTTTGGGGGATATAATTTGGACAAAGGGTGTGGTGTGTAGCGTGTTTGTATATATTGTGTAAATAGAGAGAGTGATGTCTTTGGGAGTATGTTGGACTACTCTCGGTGTATGTGAGACACGAAAAAGATCAGCAAAGGTGGACAGACAGGTGAAACGGGAGTTCCAACACTCCCTATCACCAGTCCAGCGTCCACCCTAGGAGTACTGCCCTGTTTGGTTGGTGTCTCCAACCTCCTCCTTCTTCAACATCTTCGATACCCGTTTATATCCCAAATTTAGCCTAAAAACACCGAAAAATCGAGTTTTTTGGGTCTCAGAAGCGATTTGTACTGTGCTAGAAAAATTTCAATTTTCAGGCAAAAAAAATGTTAAAACACGTTTTTTTGGCCCAAAAAGTCAATTTGTGCATGCATCTTCGATACCCGTATATATCCCAAATTTAGCCTAAAAACACCGAAAAATCGAGTTTTTCGGGTCTCAAAAGCGATTTGAACATGTTTATACTGTGCTAGAAAAATTTCAATTTTCAGGCAAAAAAAATGCTAAAACACGTTTTTTGGGCCCAAAAAGTCGATTTGTGCATGCATCTTCGATACCCGTTTATATCCCAAATTTAGCCTAAAAACACCGAAAAATCGAGTTTTTCGGGTCTCAAAAGCGATTTGAACATGTTTATACTGTGCTAGAAAAATTTCAATTTTCAGGCAAAAAAAATGCTAAAACACGTTTTTTGGGCCCAAAAAGTCGATTTGTGCATGCATCTTCGATACCCGTTTATATCCCAAATTTAGCCTAAAAACACCGAAAAATCGAGTTTTTTGGGTCTCAGAAGCGATTTGTACTGTGCTAGAAAAATGTCAATTTTCAGGCAAAAAAATGCTAAAACACGTTTTTTGGGCCCAAAAAGTCGATTTGTGCATGCATCTTCGATACCCGTTTATATCCCAAATTTAGCCTAAAAACACCGAAAAATCGAGTTTTATGGGTCTCAGAAGCGATTTGTACATGTCTACACTGTTCTAGAAAAAAATCAATTTTCAGGCAAAAAAAATGCTAAAACACGTTTTTTGGGCCCAAAAAGTCGATTTGTGCATGCATCTTCGATACCCGTTTATATCCCAAATTTAGCGTAAAAACACCGAAAAATCGAGTTTTTGGGGTCTCAGAAGCGATTTGTACATGTCTACACTGTTCTAGAAAAAAATAAATTTTCAGGCAAAAAAAATGCTAAAACACGTTTTTTTGTCCCAAAAAGTCGATTTGTGCATGCATCTTCGATACCCGTTTATATCCCAAATTTAACCTAAAAACACCGAAAAATCGAGTTTTTTGGGTCTCAGAAGCGATTTGTACATGTCTACACTGTTCAAGAAAAATTTCAATTTTCAGGCAAAAAAAATGCTAAAACACGTTTTTTGGGCCCAAAAAGTCGATTTGTGCATGCATCTTCGATACCCGTTTATATCCCAAATTTAGCCTAAAAACACCGAAAAATCAAGTTTTTTGGGTCTCAGAAGCGATTTGTACTGTGCTAGAAAAAATTCAATTTTCAAGCAAAAAAAATGCTAAAACACGTTTTTTTGGCCCAAAAAGTCGATTTGTGCATGCATCTTCGATACTCGTTTATATCCCAAATTTAGCCTAAGAACACCGAAAAATCGAATTTTTGGGGTCTCAGAAGCGATTTGTACTGTGCTAGAAAAATTTCAATTTTCAGGCAAAAAAAATGCTAAAACACGTTTTTTTGGCCCAAAAAGTCGATTTGTTCATGCATCTTCGATACCCGTTTATATCCCAAATTTAGCCTAAAAACACCGAAAAATCGAGTTTTTTGGGTCTCAGAAGCGATTTGTACTGTGCTAGAAAAATTTCAATTTTCAGGCAAAAAAAATGCTAAAACACGTTTTTTTGGCCCAAAAAGTCGATTTGTGCATGCATCTTCGATACCCGTTTATATCCCAAATTTAGCCTAAAAACACCGAAAAATCGAGTTTTTTGGGTCTCAGAAACGATTTGTACATGTCTACACTGTTCTAGAAAAATTTCAATTTTCAGGCAAACAAAATGCTAAAACACGTTTTTTTGGCCCAAAAAGTCGATTTGTGCATGCATCTTCGATACCCGTTTATATCCCAAATTTAGCCTAAAAACACCGAAAAATAGAGTTTTTTGGGTCTCAGAAGCGATTTGTACTGTGCTAGAAAAATTTCAATTTTCTGGGTATCGAAGATGCATGCACAAATCGACTTTTTGGGCCCAAAAAACGTGTTTTAACAGGCAGGCAGGCAGGCAGGTAGGGAGGCAGGCAGGTAGGTAGGGAGGCAGGCAGGCAGGCAGGTAGGCAGGCAGGCAGGTAGGCAGGCAGGCAGGCAGTTAGGCAGGCAGGCAGGTAGGGAGGCAGGCAGGCAGGTAGGCAGGCAGGCAGGGAGGGAGGCTGGCAGCCAGGTAGGCAGGCAGGCAGGGAAATCTGACTTATATAGGGATGAACTGAACAAATTTTCTATCCCGTTTCTGCCACTAAAGAAAACGTGTTTATTTACATACACCATGCTATTATATATTAGATATATAGATTATAAATTATTCATTATTATTATTATTACTACTATTATTACCTGTATTATTATTATTATTAGCATTATTATTATTATTATTATTATTATTATTATTAGTAGTAGTAGTAGTAGTAGTAGTTGTAGTAGTAGTATTGCCAATTCAGGCTTTTGTTCTGGCTATACTTACGACTCTCTCTCTTTTTCTCTCTCACACACACACATGTAAACAAAGAAACATTTGCAATGAAATGAAATGAAAATAATGCCCTTGAAAACGAATAATGTGTAATAACAGTGAAATAGTAGTAGTAAAAATCCTGTAGATTAAAGTGAAGTATAAAGGTGTGCAATATAGTAGATGAAAATTGAAAATGACTCGAATGTGTAAATGCAGTGTTGCCATGGTGTTGTAGCCACCACTAGCCACCTCTAGCCCAAGTGTTTAGGGTAGAAGCAGTGTTACCAATGTTTTGTAGCCAAGTTTTGTAGCCCCAAGGTGAGTTGTGATTGGCTAAAATGGGGGTGTTGGCGATTTTTGCCGAATATATATAAGGTCGTAAGCCGCCGGGGTGGTTGGTGGGGTGGGGGAGGGTAAAACAAGGGCTTGGGGGGGCCATTTTTTGGATTTAGAGGCGAAATAAAAAAATTTTTGGGCTTCTTCTCGACAGCCTAACCAAACCAAGCCTTATTTAACCTAACCTCTTCCTATTATAATTAGTAGTAGTAGTAGTAATATTAGTAGTAGTAGTAATATTACCTAACCTAACCTAGACCACACCAGACTACCAGGACCTAACCGGGGCAGACTACCGGGACCTAACCGGGACCTAACCGGGGCAGACTACCGGGACCTAACCTAACATAACAGGACCGGGACAGACTACCGGGACCTAACCGGGGCAGACTACCGGGACCTAACCTAACATAACAGGACCGGGACAGACTACCGGGACCTAACCGGGGCACACTACCGGGACCTAACCTAACATAACAGGACCGGGACAGACTACCGGGACCTAACCGGGGCACACTACCGGGACCTAACCTAACATAACAGGACCGGGACAGACTACCGGGACCTAACCGGGGCACACTACCGGGACCTAACCTAACATAACAGGACCGGGACAGACTACCGGGACCTAACCGGGGCACACTACCGGGACCTAACCTAACATAACAGGACCGGGACAGACTACCGGGACCTAACCGGGGCAGACTACCGGGACCTAACCTAACATAACAGAACCGGGACAGACTACCGGGACCTAACCGGGGCAGACTACCGGGACCTAACCTAACATAACAGGACCGGGACAGACTACCGGGACCTAACCGGGGCACACTACCGGGACCTAACCTAACATAGCCTAACCGGGGCAGACTACCGGGACCTAACCTAACATAGCCTAACCGGGGCAGACTACTAGGACCTAACCTAACCTAACCTAACCTAACCTAACCTAACCTAACCTACCGAGACCTAACCGGGGCAGACTACCGGGACCTAACCTAACATAACAGAACCGGGACAGACTACCGGGACCTAACCTAACATAGCCTAACCGGGGCAGACTACCGGGACCTAACCTAACATAGCCTAACCGGGGCATACTACCGGGACCTAACCGGGGCAGACTACCGGGACCTAACCTAACATAGCCTAACCGGGGCATACTAACCTAACCTAACCTAACCTAACCTAACCTAACCTAACCTAACCTAACCTAACCTAACCTACCGAGACCTAACCGGGGCAAACTACCGGGACCTAACCTAACATAGCCTAACCGGGGCAGACTACCGGGACCTAACCGGGGCAGACTACCGGGACCTAACCTAACATAACAGGACCGGGACAGACTACCGGGACCTAACCGGGGCAGACTACCGGGACCTAACCTAACATAACAGGACCGGGACAGACTACCGGGACCTAACCGGGGCAGACTACCGGGACCTAACCTAACATAACAGGACCGGGACAGACTACCGGGACCTAACCGGGGCACACTACCGGGACCTAACCTAACATAACAGGACCGGGACAGACTACCGGGACCTAACCGGGGCACACTACCGGGACCTAACCTAACATAACAGGACCGGGACAGACTACCGGGACCTAACCGGGGCACACTACCGGGACCTAACCTAACATAACAGGACCGGGACAGACTACCGGGACCTAACCGGGGCAGACTACCGGGACCTAACCTAACATAACAGGACCGGGACAGACTACCGGGACCTAACCGGGGCACACTACCGGGACCTAACCTAACATAACAGGACCGGGACAGACTACCGGGACCTAACCGGGGCACACTACCGGGACCTAACCTAACATAACAGGACCGGGACAGACTACCGGGACCTAACCGGGGCAGACTACCGGGACCTAACCTAACATAACAGAACCGGGACAGACTACCGAGACCTAACCGGGGCAGACTACCGGGACCTAACCTAACATAACAGGACCGGGACAGACTACCGGGACCTAACCGGGGCACACTACCGGGACCTAACCTAACATAGCCTAACCGGGGCAGACTACCGGGACCTAACCTAACATAGCCTAACCGGGGCAGACTACTAGGACCTAACCTAACCTAACCTAACCTAACCTAACCTAACCTAACCTAACCTACCGAGACCTAACCGGGGCAGACTACCGGGACCTAACCTAACATAACAGAACCGGGACAGACTACCGGGACCTAACCTAACATAGCCTAACCGGGGCAGACTACCGGGACCTAACCTAACATAGCCTAACCGGGGCATACTACCGGGACCTAACCGGGGCAGACTACCGGGACCTAACCTAACATAGCCTAACCGGGGCATACTACCGGGACCTAACCGGGGCAGACTACCGGGACCTAACCTAACATAGCCTAACCGGGGCATACTAACCTAACCTAACCTAACCTAACCTAACCTAACCTAACCTAACCTAACCTAACCTAACCTAACCTAACCTAACCTAACCTAACCTACCGAGACCTAACCGGGGCAAACTACCGGGACCTAACCTAACATAGCCTAACCGGGGCAGACTACCGGGACCTAACCGGGGCAGACTACCGGGACCTAACCTAACATAACAGGACCGGGACAGACTACCGGGACCTAACCGGGGCAGACTACCGGGACCTAACCTAACATAACAGGACCGGGACAGACTACCGGGACCTAACCGGGGCAGACTACCGGGACCTAACCTAACATAACAGGACCGGGACAGACTACCGGGACCTAACCGGGGCAGACTACCGGGACCTAACCTAACATAACAGAACCGGGACAGACTACCGGGACCTAACCGGGGCAGACTACCGGGACCTAACCTAACATAACAGAACCGGGACAGACTACCGGGACCTAACCGGGGCAAACTACCGGGACCTAACCTAACATAGCCTAACCGGGGCAGACTACCGGGACCTAACCTAACATAGCCTAACCGGGGCATACTACCGGGACCTAACCGGGGCAGACTACCGGGACCTAACCTAACATAGCCTAACCGGGGCATACTAACCTAACCTAACCTAACCTAACCTAACCTAACCTAACCTAACCAAACCTAACCTAACCTACCGAGACCTAACCGGGGCAAACTACCGGGACCTAACCTAACATAGCCTAACCGGGGCAGACTACCGGGACCTAACCGGGGCAGACTACCGGGACCTAACCTAACATAACAGAACCGGGACAGACTACCGGGACCTAACCGGGGCAGACTACCGGGACCTAACCTAACATAACAGAACCGGGACAGACTACCGGGACCTAACCGGGGCAGACTACCGGGACCTAACCTAACATAGCCTAACCGTGGTATACTACCGGGACCTAACCTAACCTAACCTAACCTAACCCAACCCAACCTAACCTAACCTAACCAAACCTAACATAACCTAACCCTTAACCTAACCTAACCTAACCTAACCTAACCTAACCCAACCCAACCTAACCTAACCTAACCTAACCTAACCCTTAACCTAACCTAACCTAACCTAACCTAACCCAACCTAACTTAACCTAACCTAACCCTTAACCTAACCTAACCTAACCTAACCTAACCTAACCTAACCCTTAACCTAACCTAACCTAACCTAACCTAACCCCTAACCTGCTGCCCCGCTGCCCCGCCGCCCCGCCCCGCTGCCCCGCCCCACTGCCCTGCCCCACTGCCCCGCCGCCGCCCGGCTGTCACCCCCGCTGCCCCGCCGCCCCGCTGCCCTGCCGCCCCGCTGCCCCCCCACCCCGCTGCCCCGCCACCCTGCCCCACTGCCCCGCTGCCCCGACGCCCCGCTGCCCCGCTGTCCAGCCCCGCCGCCCCACTGCCCCGCCCCGCTGCCCCGAAGCCCCGCTACCCTGCCGCCCCGCCCCGCAACTGCCCCACTGCCCCGCCCCGCTGCCCCGCCGCCCCGCTGCCCCGCCCCGCTGCCCCGCATCCCGCTGCCCCGCCGCCCTGCTGCCCTGCCGCCCCGCTACCCCGCCTCGCAACTGCCCCGCATCCCCGCCCCGCCCCGCTGCCCCGCTGCCCCGCCCCGCTGCCCCGATGCCCTGTCGCCCCGCTGCCACGCCGCCCCGCTGCCCCGCCCCGCAACTGCCCTGCCGCCCCGCTGCCCCTAACCTAACCTAACCTAACCTAACCTAACCTAACCTAACCTAACCCAACCTAACCTAACCTAACCTAACCTAACCCTTAACCTAACCTAACCTAACCTAACCTAACCCTTAACCTAACCTAACCTAACCCAACCTAACCTAACCTAACCTAACCTAACCTAACCCTTAACCTAACCTAACCTAACCTAACCTAACCTAACCCAACCCAACCTAACCTAACCTAACCTAACCTAACCCTTAACCTAACCTAACCTAACCTAACCTAACCCCTAACCTGCTGTCCCGCTGCCCCGCCGCCCCGCCCCGCTGCCCCGCCCCACTGCCCTGCCCCACTGCCCCGCTGCCGCCCGGCTGTCACCCCGCTGCCCCGCCGCCCCGCTGCCCTGCCGCCCCGCTGCCCCGCCACCCCGCTGCCCCGCCACCCTGCCCCACTGCCCCGCTGCCCCGACGCCCCGCTGCCCCGCTGTCCAGCCCCGCCGCCCCACTGCCCCACCCCGCTGCCCCGCCGCCCCGCCCCGCAACTGCCCCACTGCTACGCCCCGCTGCCCCGACGCCCCGCTGCCCCGACGCCCCGCCCCGTAACTGCCCCACTGCCCCGCCCCGCCGCCCCGCTGCCCCGACGCCCTGCTGCCCCGCTGTCAAGCCCCGCCGCCCCGCTGCCCTGCCCCGCTGCCCCGCATCCCGCTGCCCCGCAGCCCTGCTGCCCCGCCGCCCCGCTACCCCGCCTCGCAACTGCCCCGCATCCCCGCCCCGCCCCGCTGCCCCGCTGCCCCGCCCCGCTGCCCCGATGCCCTGCCGCCCCGCTGCCACGCCGCCCCGCTGCCCCGCCCCGCAACTGCCCTGCCGCCCCGCTGCCCCTAACCTAACCTAACCTAACCTAACCTAACCTAACCCAACCTAACCTAACCTAACCTAACCTAACCTAACCTAACCCTTAACCTAACCTAACCTAACCCTTAACCTAACCTAACCTAACCTAACCTAACCTAACCTAACCTAACCCTTAACCTAACCTAACCTAACCTAACCTAACCAAACCTAACCTAACCTAACCCAACCTAACCTAACCTAACCTAACCTAACCCTTAACCTAACCTAACCTAACCTAACCTAACCCCTAACCTGCTGCCCCGCTGCCCCGCCGCCCCGCCCCGCTGCCCCGCCCCACTGCCCTGCCCCACTGCCCCGCCGCCGCCCGGCTGTCCACCCCGCTGCCCCGCCGCCCCGCTGCCCTGCCGCCCCGCTGCCCCGCTGCCCCGCCACCCTGCCCCGCTGCCCCGACGCCCCGCTGCCCCGCTGTCCAGCCCCGCCG
The DNA here is from genome assembly GCA_034508575.1 of Petrolisthes manimaculis. Classification (NCBI taxonomy): domain Eukaryota; kingdom Metazoa; phylum Arthropoda; class Malacostraca; order Decapoda; family Porcellanidae; genus Petrolisthes; species Petrolisthes manimaculis. Next base: position 2,870 of record JAWZYT010006909.1, on the reverse strand, counting down.
CCCCACTGCCCCGCCCCGCTGCCCCGACGCCCCGCTGCCCCGCCGCCCCGCCCCGCAACTGCCCCACTGCCCCGCCCCGCTGCCCCGCCGCCCCGCTGCCCCGCCCCGCTGCCCCGACGCCCCGCCACCCCGCCCCGCAACTGCCCCGCCCCGCTGCCCTGCCCCGCTGCCCCGACGCCCCGCCCACCCCACCCCGCTGCTCCGACGCCCTGCTGCCCCGCTGTCAAGCCCCGCCGCCCCACTGACCCGCCCCGCTGCCCCGCATCCCGCTGCCCCACCGCCCTGTTGCCCCGCCGCCCCGCTACCCCGCCTCGCAACTGCCCCGCCTCCCCGCCCCGCCCCGCTGCCCCGCCGCCCCGCTGCCCCGCCC
>JAWZYT010006908.1:5000-18329 GCA_034508575.1 Petrolisthes manimaculis | reverse complement strand
TAGTAGTAGTAGTAGTAGTAGTAGTAGTAGTAGTAGTAGTAGTAGTAGTAGTAGTAGTAGTAGTAGTAGTGAACACGGTGTCTGCTACAACTATTCAAAGTTTGTCTAATAACAACTGTTCAATCGAGTACGTGTTATTAGACAACAGTATATCATTTCTCCCACTCGAAGCATTATCGATAATATCACACTCATAAACAGTCAATTTGTTGGCACACAGGCGAAAAACTTTCTAGGATGTATCGATATGATATTGACTCACGAAAAAAATATATATTCGGATAGGACCACGTACTGATCGATGTTACTGCTCTAAATTTGATAACGTGCATTTTGTGCCATAAATTGACTCATTGGACAGAACACTAGCGGTAGTGCAACAGCCAAATAGATTAGAAGGAACAGTAGGCCTGAAAAAATAATCAAGTAAATTTTAACGACATGAAGAGCTGGAACAGATTGGCTCTGGGCGTACAGAAATGGTGTCAAAACCTTTTAATTATGTATTACTCTTATAATGCACAATGCCTCTACAAGCATCAAGTTTCACCAATGCTATTTTCATTCTAGCAGGCATTTTGAAGTACACCAACGAGTAATGATACCGAAAATATCGTGTTAGAAGAAAAGAGTATTATATTTCATGAACTGTACAACGACATTCCGCTTTAATCTAAATCTAACAAACACAATTGGTAAAGCTCAGTGATTGTCAGTAACCATGTATTTAACACAGGACACCATCGTACAAAAAAGACGGCTTATTTTTACTTCACTTAACCTCTCTTGGTGGGAAGAAATGATAGCTCGGGACGGTACAGTATATTCCAGCACCACCTTTGCAAATTATACACTTCACTCACACTTCTTCAAATCAATACTCATTTACCTAAGAGCTACTCTGCATAAACTCCTCGGCGTCTGTACCTGTCGTGTAAAGGAGGAAAGAAATAGTATTTTTACAAGTGGGACACGAGGACCGTAAGTGTGTCAAAGTAAGGAGATGTATTATTGTGCGTGTGTGTGTGTGTCTGTGTGTGTGTGTGTGTGTGTGTGTGTGTGTGTGTGTGTGTGTGTGTGTGTGTGTGTGTGTGTGTGTGTGTGTGTGTGTGTGTGTGTGTGTGTGTGGTCATATGGCGCCCGAGCATGAAGGTGATTGAGAGATGGGACAGTAAGCACAAAAGGTAACAGATGAAAAAAAAAAGGGGACAGTTGGAGAAATGAAAACCTTTATTAATTAACCCCAGAAAACCCGAGTGGTGTCAAGAAGGAAGAGACTCCAAAATAATATCACACACACGTGGGATTGAGGAGACTTTCTGATGCGGACTGTTGGTGTGTGTGTGCGTGTCTCTTTCCATGATAACTCGCAACACCTCCATCACCAAAACAATGGACTTCTCTCTTCTCCTTGACACACGGGTACCATGCAGTTGTTATCTGAATTAACCCAGCCAGCAAACACAAACCTCCAGAAACCTCATCACCTTGCTTCACTTTTGTCTCTATGGTCCGTTGGTTAGCACTTCCACACTCCTAGTTCACACACACGTGCAGCAGCAGTCAAAATGAACAGGACATAAAAATAATGAAACAGGACGTACATGAGTGAGAGCGAGCACTTTACTTTTTTTTTTTTTTTTTTTTTTTTTGAGTGGGAAATTAAACACGAGAAGATAGTAATGTTTCATGTTGGGATGCAAGACCAAGCAATCAAGTGTGAGTAAAGATGAATGATAGTGAGCAAAGGTTAAGTGATGGTGACTGATGGTGAGTGGGGAGAGACTGATATAACAAAAGAGGGAAAGGAAAAGTTCACTCAGACCATTTTCACTTCTGTCATGTCACGAACTCGGCGAGAAGCAATTACCACCTGCAGTCACTCAGTTCAGGGGTGGTAGTGGAGGAGGAGGAGGAGGAGGAGGAGGAGGAGGAGGAGGAGGAGGAGGAGGAGTGGTAAGAGAAAGAGAAAGGAAGAGGATGAGAGGATAACAAAAATCTTCTTATTGCAACAAATTTGATGGTCCTTGCATGAAATATTCTTAATTTATTAAAGGTTAGGTATGTACAGTCGACAATATAGATATATATATAAATGGAGTTCGAATCCGTTCAGAAGAAAGGCTGAAGAGGGGATGTAGAAGGGAGGAGAGATGTGTGTGTGTGTGTGTATGTATGTGTGTGTGTGTGTGTGTGTGTGTGTGTGTGTGTGTGTGTGTGTGACAGAGGATGTGTGTGTGCGGTGAGGGGGGGAGGGGAGAAAAATGTATTATGTGTGTGAGAGAGTGTGTGTGAATATCTGAATGTGTGTGTGTGCGTGTGTGACTATCTGAATGTATGTATGTGTGTGTGTGTGTGAGTGAGTGCGAGTAAGCATGCACAAAAAAAACTAGCAAATCTGTAGAAGAAGTAAGTTTGGAGATGGGGCCAGCGGACACTATACAGACTGACCCCCCACCCAGACTCGATTCACCCCGGGATGTGCTGGGAATATCGACAGTGGCACCGTGAAAAGATCGCAGGAAAAAGTCTCCGTCGGCAGAATATACTTCGGTTAAAATGAAAAAAAAAAAAAAGTGTATATGTATCCAGTCTCCAATATCTAGCTAGGGTCTCTCCTTCCAAACTACAGTAGGTGCCTTCACGTGAGCCAATTTATCGGTTGGTCTTACGTGATTTCGTCGATATTTTACTCTCTCTTCTAGTTTATTTATATATATATATATATATATATATATATATATATATATATATATATATATATATATATATATATATATATATATATATATATATATATATATATATATATATATAAACCACGTAAGACCAACTGATAAATTTAATTGCTTATGATGAAAACAAGCCCGGGAATGTTGAAAAAAAAAAAAAAAAAAAAAAAAAAAATATATATATATATATATATATATATATATATATATATATATATATATATATATATATATATATATATATATATATATATATATATATATATATATTTTTTTTTTTTTTTTTTTTTTTTTTTTTCAACATTCCCGGGCTTGTTTTCATCATAAGCAATTAAATTTATCAGTTGGTCTTACGTGGTTTCGTCGATATTTTACTCTTCAGGTTATTTTATATATATATATATATATATATATATATTTTATTTTTCAACCATCCCGGGCTTGTTTTAATTTTTGTGTTATGGTCATGAAATAAAACTCATTAATCCTGTTTGTCCCTTGCATCTGGCTCACCCCTTAATGCACCGCAGTACACCACAGTGAGGTTGGAGTGGGAGAGTAGTAGTAGTGACCGTAATAAAGGCTTTGTATGTGTCCTCTTCATCATTATTTTGTCCTTGTAAGAAAGTTAATAATAAAATTGTTGTTGTTGTTGTCATTATTATTATTGTTGTTGTTATCATTATTGTTGTTGTTGTTGTTGTTGTTGTTGTTGTTGTTGTTGTTATATCAGAGTGATATTAAGGGGTAGCCAAAAGTGTTGGTAAACCTGGTGCTACTGATTCCCCCAAACAATTTCAAACCACAGACCTCCATTATATCCACCACTATATATGTAAATTTGGTTCGGTTTCCTGGCATACTTTGGAGGAATCAAAGAGTTCCAATGTTCCAAAGGTATGCCATCCCCTTAATTAAGTGTCTGTATACGAGTCCCCTAATGTCTTACAGCACAACAACAACAACAATTATTATTATTATTATTATTATTATTATTATTATTATTATTATTATTATTATTATTATTATTATTATTATTATTATTATTATTATTATTATTATTATTATTATTATTATCATTATTATATATTAGTTTCTCCCATCTGTCTTGATCTTCCTTTCATACTCTTTTTCCACAAGTCATTTGCTATCCTCTCCCACTTTCTCTCATCTGTCTCGTCCGTCCCTAATTCCCAGTTTTTCCTTCCTAAATTACTTTCTTCCATCGCCTGCCTGCCTCCCCCCCTTCCTTCCTCCTATACTTAATTTGCTTTCACCCTCCTCTACGGTACCCTACGACTTTGATTTCCTCTATCTCTCCCTGTTCAGCTTTTCTTGTCCTCCAAATTTCTCCTCCCTTCTCCATCCGTGCCCCAAACTACTCTCCTCGCCCATCCCTTTCTCCCTCTCCTCTCCCTCTCTACCTTAAGACTTTCCCTCCTTGACTATCCCTCCTTCCATCACTCCCCTTTACCCCTGCACCCTCCCCCTACCCTCCCCTCTCCCACCTCCTCCACTCCCTGCACTGACCCCACCTTGTATAAAATTTACATAGAAATAAAGGTTGCAGGCTGGAGGTAAACAGGTGGCCTAATGGTTTTCTGGCCCTCACTCTCTCGCCCTAATATAAGAAAAGCCAGTTGAAAAAATCAACCCCGATATAATGCCTTCAGTATAATAAACCATACAATACTCTTTTTATAAACGAAATACCTGTGGACACACTGGCCAGAAAAACATTAAATGGATGTTGTTTTTACTGACCAAACTGAGTAATGTGAATTTTCTTCTCCATCGGTGTAGAGCAATACGAATTCCTGAACAGACAGATACATTAGTGGTGTTAGGTGCCACCAGAGGTCTGTTTAGTTGTCTGCCTTAAGGTGGAAGATTCGTTTACATTCCATCACCCAAACACAGTCCTTGTGGCAACGTTCGACGGGATGGAGTAAACAATACCTCAACAAACAATACCTCAACACAAGTTAATAGAGAAACGTCTTCTAATTGTATTCAGAAATGGTTTACGTTGCTGAAATATTATGGAAATCACGTCTAACATGTAATATCCAATATCCAAGGATTCCATATGGTTGTCTCTAAGGAAGGAGAGAACAAATTAAAACAGTTTTGCTCCACCCTATCAGTCCGGGCCCTCATTATTTTGCAAACGTATTTACCCAATGTCTCACTAAACATAATGTCTGATTAAGTTAATGCCGCAATTTACTCAACGTGTTCGAATTACTGTACTCAAATTACTGAGTCTAATCAGTGAGAGATGTTCCACTGAAATCAGATGTCTCTATGGTCTAATCTCTGCTAATTCACCTGGTCTTGGTAGATGTTCGGTTCGTATTTCTGAGTGCTTAGAGTTCATGTGGTATCGAGTGCAAAGATTCCATGAAAAATGAATACAATACCAATGATGTAGTGTTCAATACAACATAATATATAATTGTGTCCACTATTCATAGAAACATTCAAACTTAACATTCAATAAGCCATATCACTGATAAAAAAAAAATGCTGACCAGTCGAACAATACCAAGTGGTTCTGAGAGTGTACTTAACCATCCCTCGGTAAAAAAAATCACCGACCTCTTCCTGGGTAGCGATATAATACACTATACTATATAATATTCTGTAAAAAAAATGTACGTTGCTCTCAATATAACCTACTACATCCCCTCATCCTTTCTCTCTCTCACGCTCAAACATATTGTCTTCAAAACTTTTTCTCTCTCACTCCTTCCCTCCTCTTTTACCTTAGTCCCACCCACCCACCCACCCCACCCTCCTTCACCCATTCCTCTTCTCGCTTCCACCCTCCTTTCTTCCTTCTTCCTTCAGTCCTCCTTCATATCTCAAACACCTCTCACTGCCACTCGCTCCCTCCTCTTTTGTCTCCCTCCTCAGTTCAACATCCTCGCTTCCATTCTCTTTCAATGATTCTTCTACAGTGCTTCCCTTTTCTCTGTCACGTATCGACGTCTTCTTTCTCTGTGTCTCTTTCTCTTTCTCTATCTAATCTATTATTTATCTATTTATATTGTCAATACTATTCTCAGTTTAATCTTTATTTATTTTTATGTTTTTAACCAGGATAATATAGTGCCGATTCCCTTTCTAAGTACTATATAGGTCTTTATAATTTATATGTTTGGCCTACAGTACATTCCAGTGTTTATTATTAGTTGCAAATTGGTTAATAGTTGTCTACATTTTCGGTGTCAATTGTTTTAAGATTGCATTACATTTACCTGAAAAAGTAAAGATATTTTATGAGGGAGCCGGTACATTTTCACCAGGTAAAAAACAATGCGGTATAGGAAGTATATATAAAAAAAAAATATATATATATATATATATATACATATTTTGTCGTCAGCTTGGGAAAACCCGACCACTGAAGCCGGGTGTCCTCTTTGTCCAATGACTTAGTACTTTGTTGTTGATAAGGACACGAGTATCAACAAGCACAGGTGTTTTGTTTGTATGTAGACTGTAGTAGTAAAACAAAATAACACAAAACAAACAGTAAGAATGCTTCACTTCGACAAAGACACGAGTATTAACAAGTACAGGTGTTTTGTTTGTATGTAGACTGTAGTAGTAAAACAAAATAAAAAAAAACAAAGAGTAATAAAAAAATTTCACCTCCACTTCTTCCCCATGGGTTCTCAGATATTATGTACGGCTCGTAACAGTTCGGATATCGTGACTCGTTAAGAGGAGAGTATACTTTTGTTATATTGGAGTGCCTTGATTCCTCCAAAATATGCCACGAAACAGAACCAGATGAACAAAACTAATGGTGGACTGTTGCTGAGAATACTTTGGAGGAATCATTATCTCCAAAAAAAAAAAAGATTCTCCAGAAACTTTGGCTCTTGACTGTGCAAGATGGTAGACTAAATAATATATGGTGAGAGGCTTGGGAAGGCTGCAGCAGTTCTCACGGTCCATGGGTGCAAAACCTTCACTCGGGAAATTTTTTTGCCGGTAAAATCTTGAACATAATTTTCGCCCCCTGGCTTCACGTCAACTTGTATAAAGCTTTTAGACCAGGTTGGCTTATGTATGGCAGACACTAAACAGCAACTGTAAACAAGGCATACTACACGTGGCAAGTGTTGGGTTCAAAGTCTTGTCTGTTTCCTTCCTCTACAAATACAGTATGTGTGTCGGGAACAAACATATACGCAAAAAAAAATCACTCAATTCACTAGAAGAGGTGGCTACATCGTATTCACGATACTGAATATCAGTGTTTTCGACTACACACACACACACACACAAACACACACACACACACCACACACACACACACACACACACACACACACACACACACACACACACACAATCATGGTGGTTCAATGGCTTTAAAGTGAGTGTCATTGGCATTCCGTAATCACACCTTAATGGTGTATGCGTGCGTCCATGCGTGTTATTATTACATCATAAAAATGGCGTTTCTTTTAAAAGAAAATCACTTAATTAAATCAAAAGAAATTCGAAAAGCACGTCAGTTGACACTTCACTTCCACTAATTATTTTTTCTCCCGTTTTCTGCCGTGCATATAATTACTGGACAGAATATATTACTGGTATTGGGAGAAAATAAAGAATCAGGTAAAGAATTTCAGCGGTTAGCGTTTATTATTATTTTTTCCTCATTCAGAATTCGGTCATGTAAACATTACCACACATTTTGGTTAACTTGAAATGCGCATCACTAACAAAATGAATGTTGAAACTAAAAAATAGGACAAAATTGAAATTTATATCCACAAATCCTGTGCGTGTCATCCCAACACATGATACCCTCACCAGCACACATATAGACCAACACAATACATACAGTACAAACAGGTATAGTTATAGGTCAGAAGTATTGTACATCTCTATGACCGATTAAGTCAGCACCATTAGTTTGTTTCTCTCTGACATTCCTATTATATGTGAGGTGACTACGAACACTCTTCTGAACCCCTCTTCTAAATCCATCTTCTGAACCCCTCTTCTGAACCCATCTTCATAACTACATGTTCTTGGACTTAAATTTCAAAACATTAATCAATCATTACCCTCTTGTCTTTTTTTTTTTTTTTTTTTTGAGTTGGGAGAAAGTGTTGATTTGAATACTGAAGAAAATATACTATACCAGCAAACAGGACATAAAAAAAGGATAGGAAAAGGGTTTGCAGTGTTTACATTCATTAGAGATATGAATGATACTATAGATAGTTTACAAAGACAAACAGACCGAAGCGAAGCAACAACTGGTCCCTCCTTGGCAGTGAATTAATTACGGAACATAACGACAATGGTTAATAGATGATGAAACTCCAGAGACGTTGGTAAGATTAATTATAAACCCATCCATTATCCCTTTGACCTCCTGGAGCCTAATACCCATATCTCGTCTAACTCAAGTAGTAGTGGTGGTCCGCTTCCATTATTATCAAGGGGCATATCTTAGTTAGACCCTCACTCATAAGGGGGTCATTAATTTTAATCGAATTGGAGGACAAATAATGCCTCCAAACTTTGCCAGTAAACAGATCGCCTCAATAAACGTGTAGGAGATAAATGTTGCAGCAAACTTTGGAGGAATGAGTAGTGTTTCAATGTGCCAAGACGAGACAACCGCCTACACTCTGGATAAATAATTAGATGAAAGAATTGGACACACAACATATTTTATATACGGTACCGGATATATATATGTGTGTATATATATATATATATATATATATATATATATATATATATATATATATATATATATATATATATATATATATATATATATATTGTAGTGCGTGTGTGTGTGTGTATGTGTGTGTGGCTGTAGTTTGTCCTGGAATTGAATGGGTCGGGATGGAATGATCAGGGTTCCTAGTGCAGTAAGGGAGCCTCGAGGGAGTCCCAAATTTGCGTTAAGATTACTAGCTCCTTCCATCTCCTCCTCCTCGTATTGCTCCTTCACCTCCCCTTTTGATTCCTTCTCCTCCTCCTCTTCCTTATCCTCCTTCACCTATATCAAATTCCTTCTCCTCCTTTTACTTTGCCGTCTCCTCCTCCTCCTCCTCCTCCTCCTCCTCGTCCTCCTCCACCTCCTCCTCCTCATATTCACCTTCCCCCCCCTTTTTTTTATCCACCTGGCCCCCACACTCACACTTCCCTCCACTTTGATCCTCTTCCTTCCATCATCATCACCGTCTTCCCACCCCGCATTGCTCGTCCTGGAGTTGGCCAATAAAACCACCACTACCACCAAGGTCAAGGGAATACGAGGTCTGATCACGCGCAGCTTACCCGAGCTTATCCGTGACGTCAGCGGCAGGCAGGAGAGATAGAGATAGAGAAAAAAAAAACGGGTATGGTAGACTACTTTAAAAGTATATTAATTATGCTCTCCATATTTTTATTGTTATTGTTTTACTGCACAGTTCTCATTGACTCAACACTGTATACTTTATATGCCCTCCTTTTAATACAGTACCTTTACTGTGATCCAAATATGAAGCTATTAGATTTGTATTTTTCTATCATTTTATAAAACAAAAAATAAATTTTGTAGGTTATTAATGTCGACCAATTTTCAAATTTAACACATTTTTTTATTTCCATTTTGTTTATATTAAACTACTTTAATGTAGTACAATATTTATTTTATTACATTGTAATGTTTTATTTATCACCACCATTTATGATGTTACTAATAATGTTTGTTTGCAAGCTATTTACATATAATTATTTGAAATTTTCTGCAGGCAATGGTATTACTGTATGTTGCTAGCAATGTATCCCCCAACATCTGATTCCATAGACTTATTTTCCAGTAACATGCAAACACTCACAAATATACACTGTTCTTAGAGTTTGGTAATTAGGATTATTTATCATAACAGAACTTATGTTTTTTTTATTCCAGATTTCTCTCGATTAGCCCATTTACCTTTGTTTCCCCTAAAATTGTTTAGAGAGAGAGAGAGAGAGAGAGAGAGAGAGAGAAGGGAGGAAGTAGAGATGCCACATAGCGCCAATTATACATTTAATTATTTTTTTATTAGCAAGCTGATTTCACATGTATGAATGTTGATAAATTATTAAGCTACCAGCATTTTCACTGCATGTATACAGTGCATGAGGATATCAGTTTATGATGATATATTTGGTAGAATAGTTATTCATACATTTCTTAACCCACATTGATAGGCAATTGAGTCTATCCCGAGGAGTCTTGCCCGTGACGTCATGCGCAGATGAGGTGAAAAATGGTACGGGCATGATCAGACCTAGTATATTCCCTTGACCTTGACTACCACCACACCACCACCACGGCACTACCACCACACCACCACCACCACTACCACCACTACCACCACCACGGCACCACCACACCACCACGGCACCACCACTACCACCACCACGGCACTACCACCACGGCACTACCACCATGGTACCACCTACAGTAACGAGTACACCGTTGCCAACATGAATTCCAGTCGATGGCAACGCGTCTAACATGAATTTTATCACTGTAATATTGACTGTTTATTGGTATGCCTTTTACATCCTCAAATACATGTGATGGTTGAATACAAAATAGACTCAAAGCTGTTTCAACATTAAGGTGGGAGTAGGGGAAGGTAGTCCCTCGTGGGGCTTGACTTGTTCACTATTGATTCCTCTAACCTAGGCCAGGAAACAGACTTGTGCCTCAGTATACAAGAAAGGAATTTGTTTTATAGCATAGTTTGGAGGAATCAGTTATACCCACAGTATTGGCCACAACGCAAGACCCCATTAACGCACCATTAAACACATTTCTGTAGTCCCCTTCCCCACAGACCACGTGGATACATACTAGTACCCTGCATCATAACAACTGACAGCTTCGTAATCTTAATGAGTCGCTTGAAGGGGATCACTGTTTATATTTGGGTCAATTGTATAGTTACCATTTATTTCAAAGCATGCCAGGACACAGACGACCTTAACGTTACTAATATATAGGGAATCAGTATCGTGGCATAGTTTGGAGTAATCAGTTCCCCACCAACAAGTACGAGATTTTCACCTGAACTGAAAACAACCCGTGCCTCAGATGATAACATTCAGTATACTTAGCGTCTATTACAACTTATTTTTGAGCGATCCAGTTCCTTTTAGCATCTTATTCATTACGGTATTTCCATAAACTGAATATAATAATTACGGTACTTCCATAAACTTGAATTAAGCTGCATATAAAGTTTGGTGTTTATTTTTTACTCAGTTTAATGGGGATCGTTCTGAAATTCATATTCTTATTGGGGCCGAGTTCCGATCGTAAACGTAATCTTACTGTATGTTTTGAATCGGAAAGAAAACCCCGACAAAGGCAAACCTACTGGTGTATATTAGCAATGTTATTAGATGTGATGGTTGAAAGTCGACGGGTATCTCGTATTAAAAGTATTGAGAGGCTGAGTTTTTGCGAGTTTTACGTAATCTTATATCCAAAGTCTGAATGAAAAACTTGGCCAAAGGAAATAGTGCTGTGCCTGGTAATGTAATTTCATGAGAGATGGTTCAAGGCTTAAAGCTCGTGGGTGTACCGTACTGAAGGGATAAATAAGGCAATGAAAGGGGAAGGTGGAGGGTGGAATGAAAGGGGAAGAGTGGAATGGAATGGGAGGTGGAGGGTGGAATGAAAGGTGGAGGGTAGAATGGAAGGTGGAGGGTAGAATGGAAGGTGGAGGGTAGAATGGAAGGTGGAGGTGAAGGGTGGAATGGAAGGGGAAGGTGGAGGGTGGAATGGAAGGTGGAGGGTGGAATGAAAGGTGGAGGTGAAGGGTGGAATGGAAGGGGAAGGGTGGAGGGTGGAATGGAAGGTATGGAGGGTGGAATGGGAGTCCTTCAAACAGTGCCATTAAAAAAAAAAATAACACTACTCACATTAAAGGAGCTTGTTTCGTGGCATAGTCAGGAGGAATGAAAAGCGACCAGGACTCATATACGATCACAGGGTCCCCTAATGATAACCACAGAATGGATATAGTTTAATCATAACGCTACACAATCTTCCACACATACCTTCCTTGGCGCCAAGTATGTGAGTGGCGTTAAGGCATAGATTAGAATATAAAAATAAGCCTCTACTGAGTGGCATCAGAGTGAGGTATATACATGGCATGTTCCCCTTTGGTCTTCCCTCGTTAACATAAACCAGAGCCACATTAACACTAATAAGTCTACGAATCGATCTCACAGAAGTTCAGAGGGTGTTTGTTGGTGTGGAACTAAACTGTTTGGGGAGCAATAATGTTAGGTAAATGTCGACCACCTCATCCATCACAGTAGGTAATATTTTATGTGTTTCATCTTTTCTGTCTATTATAGGGAAGACCTTGGGCATTAAACACACATACACGCACGCACGCACCCACAAACACACACACAAACAAACAAACACCCACAAACAAACAAACACCCACACACACACACACGAGAAGGGTGTGTTGCGACAGAGTTATATTGCTCCTGGACGCCACGTCTTTATAGCTGGCATCCATCATGTCCAAGACGCTACAAATGAAGGCAAGAAAATGAAAGAGGAGAGTTGAGTCAGGCTTTCATTCTAACCCTCTCCCTCCCATCCATCTGTTTTATTATTTTGTTGTTTCTGCGTGTCTGCCTGCCTGTACGTGCGTGGCTATCGGTCTCTTTTTATTACCGTAGGATATGTATGTTGGTCTGTTTACCATTGTGTCTTTCTTTTAATGGTTCTCTCTCTCTCCCTCTCTCTCTCTCTCTCTCTCTCTCTCTCTGGGGAGGGGGGGAAGGGGATGTGTGGGGAGGGGGGGAAGGGGATGTGGGGGGATGAGGGTGGGAAGGGGGACGATACGTACTGACACACACACACACACAGAATACAGCAGCTTTGTGTAGAGTAGATTCATTATAGTAGATTGAGTGGTAGGAGAGGTGTACAATAGAGGACACATCAAACAGGGACACTTTTGAAAGGGGCCTCCTCCTCTTCCTCCTCCTCCTCCTCCTCCCTCCTCCTCCTTCTCCTCCTCCTCCTCCTCCTCCTCCTCCTTCTCCTCCTCCTCCTTTTCCTTTTCCTCTTCCTCTTCCTCTTCCTCCTCCTCCTCCTCCTTCTCCTCCTCCTCCTCGAGCATATAATTATAAAAATGAAGAATGAGACGTGGATTTACATACATACATACAGTACATCTAAGGTTAGTTCTTCCTTATATTATGCTCTCTATGGGACCACGTTTCAGGTGCGTCTGTTTCGTGTGTCCGCGACTGTACTGTAAGATAATATATAAGACGGACTGAGGAGCGACAGGAGGTGTTAGTAAGCCTTCCATCTCTCTTTCTCTCTCTCTCTCTCTCTCCTCTCTCTCTCTCTCTCTCTCTCTCTCTAAGTGCACAACAGTCACAAATTTCCACTGTAATCTCGTTCACATACATTACCATAAAATTATTACCTCTTCACTCCTTCCGTCCTTTAAACTTGAACTTGTTATTCTCTTCCCTTTTCCTTTCTTTTCTTTCTACATGTTCATTTTTTTTTTCTGTGGGTCAT
>JAWZYT010006908.1:0-2500 GCA_034508575.1 Petrolisthes manimaculis | reverse complement strand
TCCCTCCCTTATTTACTCTTACATCCTCTCTCTCTCTCTCTCTCTCTCTCTCTCTCTCTCTCTCTCTCTCTCTCTCTCTCTCTCTCTCTCTCTCTCTCTCTCTCTCTCTCTCTCATATTGATCAATATTATTACTTATTATCATAATTATTGCTTACCATTATTAATATGAAACTATCCTACTTACCATTATTATTATTATTATGATTATTATATTATTATTAACGTTGTTGCTGTTATTATTATTATCACTAATATTATCATTACAATTTATACTTTTCTAAGCATTATTGTTATCATTACTATAACTATTATCATTGCTGTTCTAATTACTATTATTACCCATTACTATTATTGCTATTTTATTTATTTCTATTATCACTATTATTATTATTATTATTATTATTATTATTATTATTATTACTATTATTATTTTAATATTCCTCATTTCTCACACACCTAGAAAAGTTCATATAGTAACACGTGAGGCTTGTATGTACACATGTTCTGGACTGAGAATGGAGGAGACTTAATCCCCAGCCATTAAAAGATTAATACTCATCTATCAACTGGGTGACAATGTCTATAATGACATTTTAATTATAGGCGTGAACCAGACTCTCTCTGACACACCAGGCCTACTTTACCTCCAACCACCCCTTCCACCCCTTCTCAGTTCAAAATATACAAATATACAAATATAATTGTATATTATCATTGTATATCATTATGACTAATGTAAGTTTATTATTAAGTACAAATTGTAACAAAATCATTTATGTGTATGTATATATATATATTGATATATGTGTGTGTATATGTTTATATACATTATGTGTAGGTGTACATGGATACACGTGACATATACATTGCCACCCTCACCCTCCTATGACTCACATCACACCTCACCATACATCCCACCTGATGGTCACCACCTCACCACCTCACTAATGAACCTTGATAAATCCTTATCCTTGTCCAACTCCTTAATCCCTAACCTCTACATTAACCACTCCAACCCTCTCCTTTCCTCTCCCAAACTCATTATTATTATTATTATTATGTACTATTATTATGTACTATATATTTACCATGTATGTAATGTAAGAATGCTTATGAAGAATAACCACCCTTGGTGGAAATAAACTATTTATTATTATTATTATTATTTACTCTCTCTCTCTCTCTCTCTCTCTCTCTCTCTCTCTCACCTCTCTCTCTCTCTCTCTCTCTCTCTCTCTCTCTCTCTCTCCTCTCTCTCTCTCTCTCTCCTCTCTCACACTCTCCCTTCCCGTTCATTTACTGTTTCAAATCTTTTCCACTCTCCCTTCCTCTCCTCCTTTCTTCCCTCTTCCTTCTTTTCTTTTCTCTCTTTTCATAGACCCTCTGCTTTCTTTCACTCCCTCTATTCTGCCATTTCACCCACTGTACTTTCGTCTCCTCTCTCTCTCTCACTCACTCCCTCACTCACACCAACTCCCCCTCACTCCCTTCACTTCCAATTACTCTCCTCCACTCCCACCAATTTTCCTTCACTCCCCTCCACTCCACCAGCTCCTCCTCACTCCCTCAACTCATAGCAATTCTCCATCCACTCCCACCAACTCCCCCTCACTCACTCCACTCCCACCAACTCCCCATCTCTCCCTCACTCCCACCAACTCTCCCTCCACTCCCATCAACTCTCACCAACTCCCCCTCACTCCCTCCACTCCCATCAACCCCTCACTCCCACCAACTTCCAATTACTCTCCTCCACTCCCTCATCACTGCCACAACAGAATCCCAATCCCAATCCCAATCCCAATCCTTCTCGGCGAGGAAATGGACTAATCCGATCATGATAAATCCCCTTTCCCAATCAGGTAATATAGGATAAATCCGTCCACAGATAGAGAGAGAGAAGGGAAGGATTAATGGGAAGAAGGAAAAGTGGTAATCCAAGAAACAAAATCCAAGAATCAAAATCAAAATCAAAATGAAAAAAAAAAAAATCCAAGAAAAAAAATCAAAATCAAAATTCAAAATAAAAACATGATCGAAATCAAAATCAAACTCAAAATCAAAATCACAGAAACAATATCCATGAGACAAAAGCAAAGAAACATAATAAAAATAAAATCAAAATGAAAACCCAAAATCAAAGAAAAAAATCAAAGAAAAAAAATCATAATAGAAAACATAATCGAAATCAAAATCAAACTCAAAATCAAAAATCAAAGAAACAAAATCAAGAAACATAATAAAAATAAAATCAAAGAAACAAAATCAAAGAAACACAATCAAACTAAAAAAAAAAAAAAAAAAAAAAAGATTTGACGAGCTACTGTACAGTCACGAGCACTAATAAGTTTCACAGCTTAGGTTGATGCTTTGAACAGTCCAATAATTCACCAACGAAGTAATTCCATTGGAGATGTTATTGTGCATTTATTTATTTACTGTCTCTGGGTATTCGAAGCACACCTGAATATTTATTGGTGTACTTGTTACTGTACTTA
>JAWZYT010006907.1:7500-40000 GCA_034508575.1 Petrolisthes manimaculis | reverse complement strand
GGACTCTCTCTTCAGTATCATTGTCCTTCTGTCTACGGCTTCTATTTCCTTCCTTATGAATCAGAGAATAATCCAGTGTCATACCATACAGCTGTCTAGTTTCTGTAGAAACTTGTGCTCGGAGGTTGAATGACAGATCCCACTACTTAGGGCAGACACAGTTTTTGTAATCCCTACTATTCCACCTCCATTTTTGCCATTACCGTTCAACCATTCCTGACCTTGATCAGGGTCCACCTGATTGAATTTTAACCCATGCTGAGTGTCACAGCTATGGTGACAACCAGTGTACGCTAGTAATGCAATGCCACCTCACTGTATAATTATGGCAGCCATTTTGGAAATGGCGGCCATTTTGGATTTGAAAGTATCAGAAATGGATTCCTTGGATCAAACTACCCTGATATTCATAATATTATATTGCACGACTCTCTATGTCAACTGACAAGGAAATTACACTATTTGTTACATTTTGGTATTTTTTGGTCGGCCATTTTGTTTTTTCCTGATTTGAAGGTCAAAAGGTCATTTTTCAGCTTGGCAACAGCAATTTTTGGATTCAGCAGGTCAGAATTACCCTAAAAACACTTGTTGCCAAAAATTAACAACAAATGCCTTAACAACTCTTCTTTTCTGAAAATGGGACCAGACTATATGGACAAACCACTCGTAATTTTATCTGATAAGAGCTCAAGAGATTTCCTTATTTAATTACTTATATAAATATAATTAGTAGTTACAGTACATATTATTATTATCATTATTATTACCATTAATTATGTAACTATTGTATACTGTATTAATCATGTAATTATTGTAAACTGTATTATGTAATTATTGAATTAAGTATTATGTAACTACTGTATACTGTTTTAATCATGTACCTAACTACTTTATGCTGTATTAAGTATGTAACTATATTATAATTTTTGTACTTTATGCTCTAGAAAATAATGAGATATCTCCCTTTAATTTAACATAAAAAGTTTAATTAAAGAGGAGAGTATACTTTTGGTACAGCCACAATCAAATATCCACCGACACTTTCCTTCCATCGTAGTAAATATCTTGGTAATAAAGAACAACACGTGTATGATATTGCAGCACCTCATAATAATAATAATAATAATAATAATACAGTAATAATAATAATAATACAGTAATAATAATAATATCCACCTACACTTTCCATCCATCATAGTAAATATCTTGGTAATAAAGAACAACACGTGTACAATTTTGCAGCACCTCATAATAATAATAATAATAATAATAATAATAATATCCACCTACACTTTCCTTCCATCATAGTAAATATCTTGGTAATAAAGAACAACACGTGTATGATTTTGCAGCACCTCATAATAATAATAATAATAATAATATCCACCTACACTTTCCATCCATCATAGTAAATATCTTGGTAATAAAGAACAACACGTGTACGATTTTGCAGCACCTCATAATAATAATTGAGGGGGTTGAGTTGACATAAGGTGTTGTTGTTGTATGATTATATTTTGTTATGATACTGATATACAGTATTTGCACCAAGGAAGGAAAGTGTTGGTGGTTATTTAATTATGGCTGTAGATTTGCTGTCAGTAACTTGGCACCATGAATCACAAATAACCGAGCTTTAATGCCTTTATAAACACTCACCATAGTGTGGTTGATGGGAAGCCTCATCACTGATGGACAGGGATCTCATGGTCATGTGCTCATACACCTGAAAATATAATACAGTACAATGCAATATAATTTACACACAGCCTGGGAAATAATATCACTTATTATTATAATATGAGAGATAAAATTTGTCTTCTCTAATAAGAACCTATAACAACTTACATAATAGCCTTGGAAATAATATTACCTCTTATTATAATAAGGAAGATAATTGTTGCCGCCTTTTCTAATAATTACAACAATTTACATTCAGCCTGGAAACTAATTATCACTTCATATTATAATATGGATGATACATTTTGCCTTCTTCTCTAATACTGTGACTACATGTACAACAAATTTCATACAGCCTTGGAAATCATTATCAATTCTTATCCTAACATGGATGATAAAATTCAACTTCTTCTCTAATATGTACGTATAACAACTTACACATCCTCAAACCCAACAAAGATCCCACACTACCCTCATCTACCTGTCCCATTACCCTCCAAGGTTACTGAGTGCCTCATCATCAGCTTAATCACACCATACATTCCCCTCACAACCTCACAAACAAAATATACAACACCAACATACATAACAACACAAAAAGATGACTAGCCAGCTTCTTGGGAAGAACAAAACCCATGTTACATAAAATTTTGTTGATCAATTATCTAACATTAAGAGTTTCACCAACGTTGTCCCCCAAAGATCTGTTCTGTCACTCACCCTATTCAATTTATACATGCACGACCTACCAACACCCAAGACACCACAAAAAATACATGTAGCTTCCTAAGCAGACAACATAACACTCAGATGTCTGCCCCGGGGGGCTGACTTTATTCTCTGTGAATATTAGTCATCCTCCACAGGGCTAGAATAAAGATTGTTGTAGGATCTGGTCACTTCTAGTGGATTGATTTGATGAGATCTGCTCACATGGAGGTGTACTGCTGCCGACTGTACATAATATTATATACTCATGAAAATAATTAATATATCTTATTATAATATGGAAAATCATTTTTGCCTTCTTCTCTAACAACTACAACAAATTACATACAGCCTTGGAAATAATTTATATATATTTATAGAAATAATAATATTACCTTTGAATATAATATGGGAGATAATTTTTGCATTCTTTTACAATATAAACTAACCATCACATTATTATTTCATTAAGTATGTGAGTGAGGAAAAATACTGGAAACCAAATGTAAAAAAAATAAAACTGCATTCATTTAGTGTCGTGTATTTCATTTCATCACTAAGAAAATATAAAATAAAATAGCTGAAATAAAGCGTGAACGATATAACTATTGAGAGGTTAAAGGGGATGGTTGGTAGTGTTGGTAAATGTGGAGCAACTCATTCTTCCAAACTATTCCCAGGAAACGGAACACCATTATTTTGTATCATCTGGTCCTGTTTCCTGGCTAACTTTGGAGGAATTAAAAGATTTCAATGTACCAAAAGTATACTGTACTATTCCCTTAAAGGAGAAAGATAGCATAATTATTTAAAGTATGATACACCCTGGTCAAGTGAAAATTATCTTGTTATTGAATTGGAATGCTACTGTACTGATTCCTCCTATCTATATCTATAACCCCCCATGACTGTCCCCCTACGCCAGCACCTCCTTCATGTTATAAGACCTTGAAACTAACAGTACTGTATGTGTACAAATAAATTCTTGTGGCCTATAATACCAGTAGTACAGTTGGACACAGGAATAGTGCTACAGTCCAGGTGAAATATACTTGTCCCATTTGAGTAACCAGTGTCTATTATCAGGTAGTTGCATTTTATTACCATCCTCAATACTGACTTCTGCCCCTGGTGTCTCCTATTTGGCACGAAGGAACTTGATATTGGGAGAAATGGACCATCTTTCACTTGGGCTATACCTCGAATTCCTGTGTCCAACTGTACATATACAAATATAATCATTATGTATTATTATACCTGTTGTTTTTCATGGTATGGTGGCTTCATGTCGGGTGGTATTGGTGGTCGGGTGCGTGGAACGGCTGCCCTCGCCTGAGACCCGTTCAGTACCAGTAAATATCCTGAAAACATATAACAACTTGTAAATGGTATAAAATTATGCTAGAATGGTATGAATCAAGAAGGATATGAATTAAGCAAAAATGATATGAACTAAGAATGATATGGTATAGCCTACAGTACCATACTATGAATTAAGTAAACTAGAAAAATTATCGGTACAGCATATGAAGTATTGGCCTATAATAATATCTAATTACTATAACATAAACATCAATTATTTGTATAAAGTTAAATCAATAATAATAATACTGTAATAACAAATAAAAATAATAATAATAATATTAATTGATATTTTATAAAGAAAAATTACCTTCCAATTCATTTTTAAAGTGAATATTTGAACAACATACACATCAATTCTATCTATCTACAGTATCTATAGCTCTGACGCCTCACCCCAAGGGGATGGCCATGACAGAAGAGTCACCAGTTAAAATAATAATAATAATAATAATACTGTAATAATAATAATAACAATACTGTACTTGTCTATTTGTAGTTGAATAAGAAAGAAATCCTTTTAATTTTGTTTAAATAGGACCTCTAACTTTTCCAATGGTACGGTACTGTATAATATTATATTAATATAGAGTATGAGAAAATGAGTGTATTGATAATGACCTGGAAAATATCCCTCCTGTCCCGTACGAACATTGACGCCAGCGATCCATCCGTCGAGGGCATCGGGGGCAATGTTCTGCCTTAGTAGTGTGTCGGCGGTGATGTGTATGACGTCGTTAGTCTCCATGTCTGGGTCATTGTTCTTGGTGCTGCGGTAACGCTGTCTTGCCACGTACACGTACACCATGTCTCCACCTGCTGGCATCATGGTGGTGGTTGTCGTGAGGTTGTTGTTGTTGTCGTGGGGTTGTGGTGGTTGTCGTGGGGTGGTTGTTATTGTCGTGGGGTGGTGGTGGTTGTCGTGGGTTGTTGTTGTTGTCGTGGGGTGGTTGTTGTTGTCGTGGGGTTGTCGTTGTTGTTGTTCTGGTAAGTTTTCTACGTGTTAGCAGTGCTCCTGTTGTTGTTGTTATTGTTGTTGATTTGTGGTTATGGTTCTGGAGGAGTTATAATACAGTAATGAAGCCAGAACTCTGTGGAATTTTGTTGTTGTTGTTGTTGCTATTCTGAGTTATATTGGTGTTGTTGTTGTTGTTGTTGTTGTTCTCGTACGGTACTATCACAGACGCTTCACAACATACACAATAACCCCTCACAGAATAATACTGCTCTTCTCGTTTCAAACGTTTCACAAACAATATGAACGGTTGGCTTTTAAAATTAGTGTC
This sequence comes from Petrolisthes manimaculis, assembly GCA_034508575.1. Taxonomy (NCBI): domain Eukaryota; kingdom Metazoa; phylum Arthropoda; class Malacostraca; order Decapoda; family Porcellanidae; genus Petrolisthes; species Petrolisthes manimaculis. The sequence goes on along the minus strand of JAWZYT010006907.1, from coordinate 34,961 downwards.
AACGGTATTGTTCTTATTGTAACATTAATTGTTGTTGTGGTCGTTTATTAACACAACACGCTTCACACAAGTACCGTACACGAACACACCTTACCAATGCTTCACAACACAACGGTAATTCTTATAGTTTATTACAGTAACGGTACTTGAACGGTAATTCTTATAGTTTATTACAGTAACGGTACTTGAACTGTAATTTTTATAGTTTATTACAGTAACGGTACTTGAACGGTAATTTTTATAGTTTATTACAGTAACGGTATTTGAACGGTAATTATTATAGTTTATTACAGTAACGATACTTGAACGGTAATTATTATAGTTTAATACAGTAACGATACTTGAACTGTAAGTTTTATAGTTTATTACAGTAACGGTAATTTATATAGATTATTATAGTAACGGTATTGTTCTTATTCTAACATTAAGCGTTAGTATGGTTGTTCATTCGGACACTCTTACACAATACTCTACACGAACACACTGATCACTGTTACCAATGCTTCACAACACGAACGGTAATTTTTATAGATTATTCCAGTAACGGTATTGTTCGTATTCTAACATACAAGTAATTCGTTGTTGTTGTTGTTCACTCGGACACTGATCGCTGACGGTGTTGTGTTCATTACCAATATTTCACAACATTTACATTTACAATAAGCTTCTAAGTAGATTAAAGGCTTTGTTGTTGCAGATACGTACACTAAATACAGCAGGCCTACTTGGCAATGCACATGATATATTTAACAAGTTATTATAAGCGTTGATGTTGTTCTTGTTGCAGAGACTTGGCGTTGCATACAATATATAAGCTATACAGTATATGCTTTTGTTTACTGATATGGTAAAAAGTTCTTGTAATAGTTCTCAAAGATACAGTACTTATTTTCTTTTATAAGCAAACATACTTTACAGACAGGCTAGCAAACACACAGACAGACACACACACACACTCGACTAGGTGAATCTGGCACTGACGATAAGAAACACGTAGATATATATATATACGTGTATATATATAAAACCTTCTGGATTTGTCGGGGGATTACACGTACATTTGATCGGATTAGTCGGGAGGATTATCTCACGCTGATTAATGTATACAATCTGTAGTAACGTTTATCGTCTTTCTTTTAAAAGCTACAACACTAACAAACCTCCATGTTGGGGTATCACATAAAATCATTACCTCTGTTTCTTCTTTCATTAACTTAGGCTTACTGGGTGTTCATATCTGATACAGTATATTATATAATTTATTATGCTTGCCTACAACTTCATGGTTCAGGGTAATATGAAAGCACCTTTGTAATATTGCTTGTGTTACCCATATAGGCTATATATACAGTACATTATGACACAATACACTACATTCCATTACCAAATTTTTTTCATTTTATCCTTACACTAGCGGCATTTACAGGGCCGTTTTTTGGGGGTAAATTTTTCACTTCATCCCCACACTTTTTGCATTTGCCATTACTTTTGCAATGTTGCTTGTGCTACCTATAGTGTGCATTATGACACAATACTTTTTTCAACTTAACAAAACACTGACATTTCCAAATATGTCTTTGGTTAAAATGTTTTCACTTCATCACCTCAGTGGCGGCACTTTTGCAATGTTGCTTGTGCTATCCGTACAGTACATTACAATACTGTACTGTACAATAAATACAGAACATTACATCACTAAAACAGAATATTCTCCTAAAGTTTTCACCTCATCACCAAACCTGCATGATGTCTTCAGCTCAATATATTTTCCACATTAATAATCTGGTATGTACTCCCAATCAGGTCTTTTGGTAATTATTTCACCTCATTACCACACCACCAGCAACACTTCCAATCATGTCTACCGCTTCAATTCTTCACCTCATCACCGCACCACTTGCCGCACTTCCACACTGAGTGCCGATACCAGCCAAGTCTCCTCATGGCGAAGTGAATTTAGAGACGATGGATGACTGATGAGATGGTGAGATGTTAGTCAACGGTGAAGAGCCTGAAAAATGATAAAATATACATTATACAGTATTCACAAATGATGATTAATTAAAATGAAAAAAATGTTAGGTTAGGTTTGGTTAGGTTATATTCAGTCACATATGGTTAGGTTAGGTTAGGTTAGGTTAGGTTAGGTTAGGTTTGGTTAGGTTAGGTTAGGTTAGGTTTGGTTAGGTTATATTCAGTCACATTTGGTTAGGTTAGGTTAGGTCAGGTTAGGTTAGGTTAGGTTAGGTTAGGTTAGGTTAGGTTAGGTTAGGTTAGGTTAGGTTTGGTTAGGTTATATTCAGTCACATTTGGTTAGGTTAGGTTAGGTTAGGTTAGGTTAGGTTAGGTTAGGTTAGGTTAGGTTAGGTTAGGTTAGGTTAGGTTAGGTTTGGTTAGGTTATATTCAGTCACATTTGGTTAGGTTAGATTAGCTTAGCTTAGATTTGATTAGGTTATAGTCACTTAAAATAGGTTAGGTTAGATTAGGCTAGTTTATAGTCAGTTAGAATTGGTTAGGTTAGATTAAATTTGGTAAGATTAAATTAGATTAGATTAGGTTATTTTAGCTTGGATTAGATTATATTCATCAAGATTTGATTAGGTTAACTTAACTTTGCTTCGTTAATAGAGATGAGATTAGGTTACATTCAGTCAGGTTACATAAAGCTCAGCCTAAGTTAAAATAGCATAATGTTAAATTCTTTTTCAAATTTGGTGAAAAAATAAAGTGGAGTAATGAATCCCAATAATAATAATAATAATAACAAATTATTTATCAATATTAATACACACAGCTATGGTAAGTGAGGTTGAATGGTCAGGTTATGGAGTATAGAAGTGAAAAAGACTTTATAATGATTAGTGTGGCAATACCGACACTGACATACGGGACCATGACGGAGAGATATTAATCAAAAGTTAGAGGAATGAAACTAAAATAAACGAGGAGAGATAGGTTGATGATGAATGGAGAAGTACGGTACGTGAGCGATGTGGTGTGGATGGTGGACGTGCTGAAGTGTGTGGCAAGGAACATTTTGAGGTGGTTAGGTCATGTGGAGAGTATATGTGGAGCGAGAGGATGGTTAAGAGAGTGTACGAGAGTGAGGTGGAGAGATGGAGTTTAGAGGTATAGGAGTGGGAGTGAGTTGAGAGGTATAGGAGTGAAAAATTGAGGTGGAGAGATGAAGTTAAGAGGTATATAGGAGTGAGAGTGAGGTGGAGAGATAGAGTTAAGAGGTATAGGAGTGAGAGTGAGGTGGAGAGATAAAGTTAAGAGGTATTGAAGTGAGAATGAGTTAAAGAGGTATATAGGAGTGAGAGAGAGTCGAGATAGATAAAGAGAAACAAGTCGAGAATTAAGTTACATATTACCATACACTTAAAAATTATCTACCATAAATATATAATAGTTAATTTGAGTGAACAACAATGGGTAATATACAGACACTTGTCCATAATGTGTTTTTGACTCAAAGTTTTCAGAATACAGTGTTTTTTTTATATTGTGTTTTTAACAAATTTATTATTCGCAGCGTTTTATATCGTGTTTTTAACAGATCTATTACTCACATCCGTCATAAATGGGTGTTTTTTTGAAGATATTACCCCCCTCCTCCCCCTCCCCCCCCTACCTCCCCCCATCCGGTCTCCCCAAACACACATATTCACTAAATTTGATGTACAGATTCGTCTCATAAATATTACAACACATTGAGGGGGTGTAGGAGTAGGGGACAGGCTTGGGGGGGTTGAAGGGTGCGGGAATAGGAGGATAGGCTTGGGGTGGGTAGAAAGCCTGTCCCCTTATTCCCACACACCCCTAACCCTTCCCCCAAGCCTGTCCCTCTATTCCCACACACCCCTAAACCCCCCCCAAGCCTGTCCCCCTATTCCCACACCCCCTTAAATAGAATTAGGTAGACTTGACCTGACCTAACCTAATCAGACTACCTGGACCTAACCTGGACAAACTACCTGGACCTAACCTGGACAGACTACCGGGAAATAACCGTGATAAACTACCAGAACCTGACCGGGGCATAATACTGGGACCTAGTTAGTTCTGGCAACACTGCTACAAAATGGTAATAATTCACTCTTAAGTTTATAAATACATACCAATAATATTAGCCCCCCTCGCCCCCCTTATAATTATAACTGGGCCCCCTTGCCTAAATTAAATTACGAGTATTATTGGTAAAATACAATCATCTCAGGTTTAATTAATTACACACAATAGGTATTATTATTAATACGGTATTATTACAGGATAACTGGGTTTTTGGCTAGGCTTGATTTGCCCCAGTCACTTTTATGATAGTTTACACTGGTTAGGTCCGGTAGTTTGCCCAGGTTAGGTCCCGGTAGTCTGCTGTGGTCTAGGTTAGGTTAGGTTAGGTTAGGTTAGGTTAGGTTAGGTTAGGTTAGGTTAGGTCCCGGTAGTCTGCTGTGGTCTAGGTTAGGTTAGGTTAGGTTAGGTCAGGTTAGGTTAGGTTAGGTTAGGTTAGGTCCCGGTAGTCTGCTGTGGTCTAGGTTAGGTTAGGTTAGGTTAGGTTAGGTTAGGTTAGGTTAGGTTAGGTTAGGTCAGGTCAGGTCAGGTTAGGTTAGGTTAGGTTAGGTTAGGTTAGGTTAGGTTAGGTTAGGTTAGGTTAGGTTAGGTTAGATTAGGTCAGGTCAGATTAGGTTAGGTTAGGTCAGGTCAGGTCAGATCAGGTCAGGTAAGCCTAGTTTTCCAAATTATGTTTGTAAACGGGGCATATCTCGAAAACGGGGCATTTCCGAGAGAAACACCATAGATGAAAAATGTCTTAGAATGTTCCAAAATAGTGAATAATAATACTAATAGTTACAATATAATGAACCCAAGTTTTCTATAAATTTACCATTAACGCACTCCCATTAATTACCTGACCCCCCATTAATTAACTCCCCCCATTAATTACCTGGTCCCCCCATTAATTAACGCCCCCCATTAATTACCTGGTCCCTCCATTAATTACCTGACCCCCCATTAATTAACGCCCCCCATTAATTACCTGGCCCCCCATTAATTAACGCCCCCCATTAATTACCTGACCCCCCATTAATTAACGCCCCCCATTAATTACCTGACCCCCCATTAATTAACTCTCCCCATTAATTACCTGGCCCCCCATTAATTAACTCGCCCCCCATTAACTAACTCTCCCCATTAATTACCTGGCCCCCCATTAATTAACTCGCCCCCCATTAATTACCTGGCCCCCCCATTAATTAACTCGCCCCTTTAATTACCTGACCCCCCATTAATTACCTTGCCCCCCATTAATTACCTTGCCCCCCATTAATTACCCGGAGCCCCCCATTAGCCCCCATTACCTTCACACTAATCTTGATGGTATAATAGTGAGTGTTTTGTCTCGTATATAAACACTGGACATTCATATTTCACACTTCTCGTCTTCTTCACTCCTCAGAACCAAAATAATCAACAACAACCAACCCACCAGACACACACAACTAAATAATAATTATCTCTGTATGGCCTCTATGGCAAAGGTAAATACTACACGGGGAGAAGCCATCAGGACGCCATCTTGGAACTCCATAGCCTTATTTTTCACTATTTTAGGTCTGGTTTATTTATTTATGACAACCCGTTTTGTTATTCATAGTACCAGGTTGTTGTTATATATGCTTAGATTAGTTAATCAACCCATTAGGTATTCTTTTATTGGTATATTTTTGCTGTCAGACTAATATCTGCCATGTTGGAACCTTACATCGTCATTTTCATTACTCTACATCTATATTTTAATATTTATAATACCAAAATAACGTCAAATAAACTTATTAATAATTAAATTAGTTAATCAAACCATCAGATGTTATTTCATTAGTATTTATTGCTGTCAAGGACGCTATTTATATAAGAAAAAATATGGTGGTAGGTGACATCTTATCATAAGGTCTGAGGGATCATCTATTTATTATAGAGATTTACAGACACAACCAGTGATGCCAAGTCTGATGGACGAAATTACCCTAACTTCACCTTTAGAAATTCCCTGTTTACCTCAATAATTCCCTGTTTACTCATGGACATTGACGGTCTTTCTTCTATTTGGTATTTCGTATGATAGAAATTTCCCCGTTTATTCTTGAACAATCTTTATATAATTTCCCTGTGTGGACTTCTAAATTCCCTAAAAATTGAGATATTTCCCTAGTTCTGGCAATACCGGACAATACTGATAGCAGCGGCACCAATGTCCATTCCAATAACTACTTGCATTAATTAAAATTTCCCGCGATTTCAACTATTTAAAATTAACGTATAATAATAATGATCAGGTATCGATATATTTATATATATATGGCTAATAGAATTTCCAGTGTCTAAATTATTTGGTTTTATTAGCTGGGAGAAAATGTGTTAAAAGATTACATAAAATTATTATAAAGTTACAAAAAAAAAAAACGGAAAATTACTAAATTATATGTTTTTTATAATAAGTATAATAAGACGACTGTTATAAGACTACATGAATATTGTTACAAAAGAACGGAAAATACACACAGCAATAAAAAAAAGTTACAGAAAACGGAAATTACAGTCGGTAGCAAAAATCATGTTGCCTCCTTTTGCGTTTCTCAAAGGAAAATAAATATAAAGAATGATCATAGATTTAGAACCAACACATTCACCATACATACAGAACTACAATAATTAATAGCCAGGGGGGAAAATGAATAAATCGACTCAAGTTTTCAGTTTACGAGCCTATAAAGTTTATAATTTATTTCCATACCTTATGACTGGGCTGATGTGGCGACACCACTTTTGTCACCGACTGTACATACAGCGGAAATAGTTATGGGAATCCTCAAACCTTCTCCCCCCAGCCAGCTCAGACTCCTATCTAATCAAACACATCCTTTATTATACTCTGTTCCCATTAATTCTCATCTCCTTCCACTTTATAACCTACTACTATAACTACTACTACTACTACTACTTTTTTATAGCTACTGCAGTACTTATATATACCAATAATACCTTTTAATTATTACTAATACATTAATTTAGTATAGGTATTCATATTTATTAAGGTTAATCAGATGTAGAATATTCAGTAAAACCCAACCTATTATATGTTTTTATTAAGGAACTCGTATGATGATGTAGTCAGCAAATTGGAGGTAAATCAGTCCTTCATAAATATATTGCCAATGTAACAATTAACAGCCTCAGGTGTTATGTTTAATTAATGTGTAACTATATTAGGGTGAACAGACTCGATTGTACACGGTATTACTGATTGCTGTCACACCTTTCTATCACCTTTTTCTGGCGCTATATGACCTCGCTTTTGCATCGCCTAATATCAATCAATCAATCAATCAATTCTCACACTAGTAATTTAATGACATTATTAAGGAGACAAAAGAGGAGTGCCGTTGGAAAGGCAATACTCCTCAGTCACGACCCCCCATTTATATTTGTACATTTGAAAAGGTCATGAACAGGACATTATTATGTATTAAAATCATTACCTAGTTTTAGAAGTGCGGTTGCTCGTATACAACCCAATTAAGCGGTGGATAACTAGCCTAAAAACAGAAACACTTCTTGAAAACCAAAATCATGCCTAAATATGCATAGCCTCAAAGAAATAATACAAATATGGATTTTTTTACTGATTTGCACTCATTGACCTTTGACCTCTGCTAATGATGGCAGAATAAACACCAGGGCCGTGTTCAGCATACCCAAATCCTTCACAAAAACCCATTAACTGACCATTACCACAAAATGCTTCATTCATGTTAAATAATAATCTTTTGAGGAAATCTACCTAGTCTATGTAGGACTGACTGGCTTCAAGATTAGGGCTAATACTTTTTGATTAAGGTAACTTTTCTTCAGGTTGGATTCATGAGGCTTTTTTAATAATACTGTAATAATAAACTGGCAAACCAGTACGACTTACTGACACCACAATATCGTCATTCTGGACACCCATTACAATTCCTTCTGACTATGGAATGGATCTCTAGCCAACACCATTTCTCGTATACAGCACCAAGTCAATAAATAATGTATTTATATAAATTAATTCTAAGCAAAAAAAGTGGATTAATATCAGAAAACATTTTTGCAATACAAATATATTCGAAAAACAACAAAAAACACACTTACTGTAGTAGAAAATATGATATCGATATTTTACTGTGTTTACATCCCGTAGTCTTCATGAATGCAAACATGGACAACAAATCTAGCCTATGGTAGTCTTTCCTTTTTTCTTCTTCAATAATATTTATTATAAGGACCAATGCAGCCACAATCTGGTCATTATCATCCACTTAGTTGTCCCTCCTTTCCTTCTATTTCCTTCTTTCTATCATCTTCCTGTTCCTTCTATTTCCTTCTTTCTCCCTGTCCCTCCTTTCCTTCTATTTCCTTCTTTTCTTCCATTTCCTTCTCTCTCACTGTCCCTCCTTTCCTTCTATTTCCTTCTCTCTCACTGTCCCTCCTTTCCTTCTATTTCCTTGGTGTTTATAAGATACGGTACTGCCCAACCGGTCTGGTACCTTGTTCCATCAGTCCCACAAAAACTTTGTATGTGGTGCTATTATAGTGATAACCCCTTATGGGGATAGTATAATGTTGGTAAATCTGGAGCAACTGATTCCTCCAACCTATTCTAAGCAACAGACCACCATTATTTTACTATTATAGTAGTTCTGTTTCCTAGCATACTTTGGAGGAATCAAGGCACTCTTATGTACCTATACTGTCCCCTTATGAAGGAGAAAAGGGATACCTTGTACTATAAAGGAAAGGTACTGTACTGTACTTGTCAAATAATGAACAAATCCATTGTTGTTGATTGGCAAATGATGCAGGAATTCACAATAAACATATATATGACCAAAATATCAGCATACTATATTATACAAAATGAAAATAGACAATAATAAATACTGTACCTCACTTTTATAAACACAAAACTAATAGGGTTGTGTACATTAAAACATTAGTAGAAAAAATCAAGTTTATTTGTATATTTTACCTGTATACTCACATAAAAAAATGCCTACATTCATACCTTCATTTAAATTGACCCCAGTACTGTATTAGCATGGGATCTCAGGGTGTGGGAACTGTAGACCAAAGTGAGTATTCTGTATGAACAAAATTCTTGTAATATAAATGCAAGAGTGACACAACATTCTAACTTCATTCAGCCACTCTAGTGTGCGTTTGTTTGTGGGGGGATTTCAAGTAACGCGTTCTTTACGTTACTCACGACACGGAAATGTATGTACAGGAATATGTAGTTCTTTTCTAGTTTACTGTAGAAGAGATAATTTATAACTACTATAAGGCATCATATTCTTGTCCCACACTATTTATATAAACGGATTCCTCAGCTTAAAAATTTACACGATACTAAAAGTTACAGTATATGAAAACCGACTTTCATATGTTGTATTTAAACCAACTGCAACCTGTATTATATTGTATGTCTACAATAGGCACTGTGCTCAACATGCATCAGCTTGGCAACACTGATCACCAGAGCAATTAATTATATACCACATTAAATAAAGAAATTATCCTTCATACATCAAACCAGTACAAAGAAACTGTCTTACAACCTGATGATCTTGATATTTTGATGACATTATACAAACTATGGCTTCCTAAAAAATACACATATTGGCTGTCAAGTATGGTGTGTCAAAGGAGTTTAAAATTAAGGATGCATTTCCAGCACATGTTATAAAGTCACCAGCTTGAGTCATCAAAGTACACACATCTAGGTATGATTTACAAAGCTTGGGTCACACATGGGATATTTATACAAAGGTTGCATTTTTATAAGTGTTTCTATAAGCTTGTGTATGAAAATGAGTGTATATGTGTGTGTGTGTACATGCATTAACCAGTATCGTAAAAAGTAATTTAAGATTGTAAATATTTATGGTTGAATGTAAAAGTAATTTGAGATATAAAAGTTTTTTGTATGATTTACATTAATAAAATTGTTTACTGATATACTGTACTGTACTAAACTTTTCCTGAAACAATAACATGCATCTAATTACTGTAGATGCTTAATTAATTGTCTCTAGACCTCAGAATAATTGATTTAATGTGCTCAAAGTTCTCTAACCAGACCAATTCCCAAAAAAAAAAAAAATATTCTACATAAGGCCCCAGTATGGAAAAATTAAAAAGATATTACATGTACAGTTTGGACACATGAAACACACACACACACACACACACAGCTATAATGGGGCCCCCTCATCAAGTATATTAGAATGAGATGTTATGTACAGTGGCACATCCTAAGTTCCTAACCTAACCTACAATACAGTACTTGATGAGGAGTCCTGTTTCATGGGTTTATTTCATGTGTCCACAAATGTATATCCCAAACTCTAGTAAATTTGCATGTATAAATTTAGCACATGTCAAAAGCTACACAGAGAGAGAGTAGAGTGGAGTGTTATTTCTTCAAGAATTTTAATTGTTTTGATATGTTGTATGGAGTGGGTTTCCTAACATAATTACAGTATACACTACATAATTATACAGTCTACATGAGCAGGCATACATGTGAACCAGACCCATTCCCCTTCAGTTCCTTGTTTACAGGTGCAATAATTACAAGCATACCAAGATATTGTCTCCACTATTGAGCCGGCTAACCCACCCTCACGGGAATCAAACCAGAGGATAGTCAATAGGACACAAGGCTATGTACAGTTGGACACAGGAATTCGAGGTATAGCCCAAGTGAAAGATGGTCAATTTCTCCCAATATCAAGTTCCTTAGTGCCAAATAGGAGACATCAGGGGCAGAAGTCAGTATTGAGGATGGTAATAAAAAGCAACTACCTGATAATAGACACTGGTTACTCAAATGGGACAAGTATATTTCACCTGGACTGTAGCACAATTCCTGTGTCCAACTGTACTATTGGCCACAAGAATTGCTACACACACAGTTGTTGTTTTCGTGGGTTTAACAACATATAGAAAACGTCAAGACTACGTAACTACAATACACCATTTTTATTAGGTTTGTTGTTTTGCTAATCACAGAGTCACTTGGTACACCATTCATTGCAATACTGATAGAATAATGACCTCATCTCTTTCCATACAGCCTGTGTAAGAATTCCCGTGGCCAACCGTACTTCCCAATGATGTTTATCTTGATATTATTCAGACTGCCTCGGGAAAACGTGAACCAAATACTGTACTGGACTGTCAAACTGCATACAGCCTCAATGCATTATGTAAACACACACAAGTGAAGGGGACTGTATGCGTTCCAATTTCAGCACACACACACATATACGAAGGGGACTGTATGTGTTCCAAGTTCAGCACACACACACACACACATATACACAGACTCTCCCAGCATGGTTGTGAAGCCTTGGTGTTTGTTGGTCCACTGTTCTGTACTGCCTTTTCCAACACTCATTTTTTACTTCTCCTCCCTGGTCCACATAAATATATACATGCACATATAATTTTTGTACATATTACAGGATATAAATATATTTGGTCATGGACTGCCCACACCCTGTCTCACACATTCTCTATAACAAATGCTTACATGATACAGCAAAAACAATGCTTGAGACAAAATTTACAAGAGGCACTTTTCCTTTTCACAAAAAGCACCAGTTTAAAAAATGGTGTACCTTTGTTCATGTCTTATATAAAGTGAAAATTACAGTACTATATAAACTATACATGTACATGAATTTTAAAAAATGGTTTAGGTTTTTCTATTTCAGTTTTGTTCATGTCGAAATAAAGGCATAAAAAATATATTTGTAAAATATTCTAAAGAGATCGTGTTGTAAAGTTTCTATGCTACTAAATGACATAGCAGTAGTAATCTAAAACAAATTAAACCAAGAAGACATGGTCATAAAATTCACATACTAAACAACGTATCACATTTAACATAGTCACTGATATTGAACATTCTGATAAGTCACTGTGATGAGTCATGTGCACATTTATCTCCCATTATATATTTCACTTAAATCTTGATGTTCATAATGCCAGAAAAAAAAAATACAAAATTTTTCAAATCAATGCAATAAAAGAAATTACAGCCATACAATTTAGAAATGCAACTTTTTTAATGCTCTGGGCATTGGTAATGAGCACAGCTATCACAGAGCAAACCATGAAAGACACTTCTTATATCACCACTACAACTATATTGCAAACTGCTCCTCCCAAGTGAACACTGTACAAAATAACGGTCCTTTCCGTACTTCACAAGGTCGACAGTAATGGTAAGTTCAAAGTCGATTGTACTCACTTGCACACTAAGTACAGTGGGATAGTTTAAGAACACAATATTTATATACACAAAAGGATTCAAATAGCCAAAGCAGGTATGGTACATGTAGCACTGTACACTGAAGGCAGCACTGTACACTAAATGTCTATTGGCACAAAGGTATTTTTCATTTTCCAAAGGATCTATATGTAGATAGACCCTTGAGAGGGCAAACCCAATGGTTGTGAAGGTCCTTGTTGTTGTTGCTGTTGTTGTTGTTGTTGTTGCTGCTGCTGCTGTTGTTGTTGCTGTTGCTGTTGTTGCTGCTGTTGTTGTTGCTGTTGTTGATGTTGTTGCTGTTGTTGTTGCTGCTGTTGCTGCTGTTGCTGCTGCTTGTGTTGGTGTTGTTGGTGTTGGTGTTGTTGTTGTTGACCACTTGGGAATATTTGATGATGAGGTGGCATACCCGGTGGTGCAAGAGGTGATCTGACTCCCTCGGACCAATCACTCTGGCTGCGTGGTGAAGCTGAAGACCACTGACCAGGTGACTCGGGGGAAGGTGTAGGGAAGGCATCATGAGTGGCTCCAGCGACATTATGTTGAGGTGTTGCTTCTACCCCAGAGTGTTGTGAGGGAGGAGTTGGGTAGTGAGGGTAATAACCTCCACCTCCTTGGTGATGATGTGCTTGTTGTTTTGGTTGTGGTTGTTGAGGTTGTGGATGCTGTTGGTGATGTTGTTGTGGTTGTTGCTGAGCTTGTAGACTGTAGCTTGCACCACTTCCCGAGGGAAACTCAAACCCTGATGTTGCCGTGGCGTGTCTCAGTGCCGCCATGTGTGTGGGTGACGTGGGCAGTGCCGGTCTCATCTTGCCGGGAGAGGTGGCATGGCCGGGGTTGTGGGGAGACTGGACATGCTGTGGGGAGGAATGTGGTGGGGTCATGTGGTGAGGTGGGGATGTGGTGGTCTGTGTCATGTGGTGAGGTGGGGATGTAGTGGTCTGTGTCATGTGGTGAGGTGGAGATGTGGTATTCTGGCTGGGTGGTGAGAAAGAGGCTGGCATTGATTGTTGGCGTTGGTGTACCACATGACCTTGGTGATGTTGAGGGTTACCCATCATATTAGTGAAGCTGAAGGGATTGTTGTCACGGTCAGCCAGCTGCTGGAGGTTACTCATAGAAACAGCTGCCTTGACAGACTCCTCATATGGCTGAGGTTGGGCCACACTAAGTTCTGTAAAATGTGGGTTAATGCCTCCCAAACCACTGGTGAAGAGGCCAGTCTCAAATGGACTTGTAGCTGCCTCAAACATTCCATGTGGTGACCCCAGTGAGTTGAGAGGTGACAACTGTGTCTGTGACTCCACACTGGGCACTCCAGTTGTTTCACGCTTCTTCTTGACACTGGAGCTACGTTTGATGGATGTGGTACCATCTGGACTGACTGGGGTGTTGATAGTTGCCCCAGGGAGTGACATCACTGTTGATTTTGGTCGCCGGGCTTTAGCTTTAGGTTGAGTGTTGGTTCTCTGTGCAGGTTGAGGTGCTGTCATCTGTTGGGCCATGATGGTACCTGGGGCCTGCTGTTGGTGTACCAGGTGGGATGTGTTCACTACCTGGGCCATCTGAGGGGACCTGGGGTGATGTTCTCGTAGCAGACGTACAATGTCATGGTGGAGGCGTTCATTGGCCACGTCCTCAGGCAGACGTTCCATGTTGTCTGTGATGTCTCGGTTAGCAAAGTGGTCCAATAAAATCTTACAAGCCTCAAAACTGCCCTCCCTAGCAGCAAGGAACAGCGGTGACTCATCCTGTAAAACATACAAATCATATAGACATTGGTATTGTACTCAGTAATATATACAACAAAATTTACACTATAGTTATAACAGTTTAGTATTTGTATTTAAACGATGCATTACAAGATATCTCATATTTGGTCCTCATATATTATTTCAATGTTCATAAAATAATTATATAATTTAAAAAATTTGATTACTGAACAACAATGTAAATACAAAAAGTTTCTTCAAGATAACACTGTACAGTAATGAATGCTAGTATCAGTTAACAAATATTATTTGGTTATAAAGCAGGTAAAGCTAAACAAAGTCATGTATATTACTGCTTTATACAATATTAATACATAAATTATGAAGGCGTTAGAGAGAGGAGTTATAATACACTTCAAGAGGCCTGAACATTACTAAAACAAAGTATACCAGGAAACAGGATAAAATTAACAAAAATAATGGTGTTTTGTTGCTTGGAATAGTTTAGAGGATTCAGTTGCTCCAGATTTACCAACACTTAAAAGAAAGTAATAATATGAGATCCCCAGGATCATAATAATATTACTGCTGAGCCATACATAGCACAGACCACATACCCTGTTGTTCTGAACGTCACGATTTGCCCCGTGAGCGAGGAGTATCTGCACAGCTTCCACATTGTTGACGGATGCTGCCCAGTGGAGAGCTGTCTTGCCGAGGTCATCAGCAGCGTTGATGTCTGCATCAGCATTAATGAGGTCTTCCACCATACCTTCAATGGCCAGACGGGCAGCCAGGATCAGTGGGGTGGTTCCGTCGTTCATCTTGGCATTGAGGTCCGTGGAGCGGTTTCGTAGGAGAATCTGTTGGAGGATTGGGAAGGTAAGAAGGACTGGCTATATAGTACTGTTTGTACTAACATGTACCGGTATTACTTATTACAACTTTATAATACCAGGTACTGTACTGTACTATGTAATACAGTACTTGTGGTCACTATGATAGCTGAATAATACCTCTCTGTCAATAATATCTTCAGTGACGTGACAAATAATTGGAGTGTAGTATATATTCTCTCTAATACTACATTACTCACATTAATAATATTTTATATATCAAAGAAAGGTTTATTGATAGCCACTGATGGTTTACAACATACAGAAAATATCACACTACATGACTACAAAACAACATTATTATTATTAGGTTTGTTGTTTTGGTAATTCGCTGCAATACTTCCACAATAATGGCATCTCTTTCCATATAGCATGTGTAAGAATTCCTGTGGTACAAGTAACTCACCTGGAAGACTCCCTGAGCATCAGCAGAGACAGCAGCGTGTAGTGGAGTACGACCGGTTGAGTCTTGAGCATTAGCATCAGCCTTGGCATCCAGTAGTCTCTTGGCAGCATCAGCACGGGCATATCTACACAACATAACACACATATTAATTTCCTTTAGAACACAGACAAAAAATATACAGATTTGCCATTAGGAAAGTATGGCTTCACAAAATAAAATATTATCATTGCATTAAACTTGATTGAATAATGATTCATTAGTACATATTTATAGCAAGAATAGATTATGTATAACTTGTACAAGATAATTAATCATCTTACCTTGCTGCCAAATGAAGTGAAGTTTCTCCAGTACGGTCCATCTTAGCATTAAGTTTGGCTCCTTGTTCAATTAGTTCCTGTATGACTGCAGCTGAGCCATCCTTGTCATCCTCATCAGTATGACTCTCCAGGCCGCCTCCTCGGTAAGATGCAATCATTAGTGGTGTAAGACCCATTGGTCCTTTGGGGTCTACCTCGCCGGCAATACGTTGATCCTCGGGTTCCTGTTGTGGTGGTGTGAGTGCCAGTAGAGCAGGATTTTTAATGTCTGCTGCATCCAAGTGTTGTTGTGTCCATACACGTTGATCATTAGCATCATCATAGTCAGTGAGGTGTGTCTGATCAGAGTAGCCAGCCTCATGCCTTGACCTCTTGCTGGGTGGATGTTCACTATCATCATCAGACCAATCTCCGATGGTGCCGGGCATTGCCAAGTTGTGACTTATTCCGTCCCCGTCCCCAAGATCTGTCAGGTGGTGGTGGGATGCCCCTTTGTTGAAGCTGTGTAGTTCCTGTCCATCACCTTTCCTGCGGGTAGACTCGGCAGTGGCTCCAGAACTGCTGGTGTATTTTGGGAAGAAGCCCTCAGGGAACCAGGTGACGCCTCTTGCTCGCTTTTTGTTGTTAGTGATGACCATGAAGACTATCCCAACAAGTACCATGGTAAAAACAATACCAACAATGACATATGTGTACCCAGGGGTTGAGGATGGAGGAAGGTTTTCATACACCTTGGCAATGGGTACACCTGGGGTGTTGCCAATACGTTGACTTGCAGCAATGAAGTTTGCCATGTCGGTAACACTCTTAAGACACTCGTCCTCTTTGCAGCGTCTCTTATCAATACCAAAATAGACCAAGAGTCCCTGAATGCCATCTCTGTTGTATGGGTAAATCATTTCCTCACCTGACTGGTCACGCTTGATGAAAAGATGAACTCTGAGGCGACTGCTGAGGTCCCTCGTGAATGCTTTCTTCACCGATCTAAATTCCGCTTCATCTATTGCCACAACAATCTGTAATCCCTCAGGCATAATGTTAGGAGGATCCTTCTCACAGTCCAAACCATCCCAGCCACACTCTGCTGTATTACAACCTTGATCACAATGACCATTCTCATAGTTGGTTTGACAGTATGCATCATAAATGGGATTACAGGTATCCATGGGCTTCTGACAATCCAGACCATCCAAGAGACATTCTGTGTTGGCACATTGTGTATTACAAACTCCATCACCAAACACAGCAATACAGTCAATATCGGCTTTACAGAATGCCCAGGGGTTTCTACCTAGTGTACATTCATAACCATCATATTCACAAGCATGACTGTTGCACTCTGGGTCACATCGCATGTTGTTTTTCTTCTCGTGGCATCGATGGAGTTCACACTTTTCTCGTTCCAGAGTTATATTGGTAATATAGGTGATATCCCTGCCAATACCTCCTCTAAAGGTTGGATCATACACCTCACATCTCTGGCCATTCCAACCTGGTGGACAGTGACACTCATAGAAAGTTAAGCGGTCAAGGCAGTTACCATTGTGAGTGCAAGGGTTGGGTGTGCACTGACTGATTTCTTCATCCTTTGCAACACACTCAATTCCCTGAGCATATGGTCGGCACACTTCTCCTAGACGACAAGGGTTGGAGGCACAGTCATCACTTGGGAATTCACAAGATTTACCAGTGAATTTTTCTGGGCAGTGGCAGGAATAATCCCGCTCTGTGTTGCTGCAGACGCCACCATTCTGGCATGGAGATTCAGCACAGAAGTCTCTCTTACTCTCACAGTGACGCCCCATGAACCCCAGGCGACAGTTGCACCTGTAGTCATTGACAAGTTGGACACAGTCAGCAGTTCCTTCTTCCACACAGGGGAAGGTCAGACACTCATTGACATCTCCTTCACACCGGGCACCAACATAGCCTGGTCTGCAACGGCATTCAAAACCACCCACTTTGTCCATACACGTTCCACCATTATGACAAGCTCCCTCATAACAGTCATTGGTGTTAATCTCACAAAGTTTGCCCAAAGTACCATGTGGACAAGAGCATTGGAAACCATTCACTTGATCATGACACACTCCTCCATTCTGACATGGATTGTTTGGCTTGCAGTCATCAATGTTATATTCACAATTTGGGCCCTGGAATCCTGGGAGACAAGTACAGGAGTGTGTACCAATGTGGTCATTACAAGTTGCACCATTCATGCATGGCTGGGAATCACACTCTCTGATCTCATGTTGACAATAAGAACCAGTGTAGCCAATGGCACATTCACAGTGGTGGGTATTACCAATATCCCGGCACTCCCCATCATGAAGGCAGAGTTCTGATGAAACCACACCTTTACTTTCAGCTGCTCTGGCACAAGACACCATCTCAACATCACAGAGGAGACCAGTCCAACCAAGGGGACACTCACACTTGTATCGGTTCTTGGTCTGCTTACACACACCATTGTTGAAGCATGGTGAGGGAGAACACCAATCAATCAAACTTTCACACCGCTCTCCTGTGTACCCATATTGGCAGTGACAGGTGAAGAACCCAACATGGTCACTGCAGGTACCACCGTTATTGCATGGGTTGGAGTGACATTCATTGATGCGATGTTGACAATGGGATCCTGTAAAACCAGTGACACATTCACAAGTGTAGTTGTTGATGCCATCAATACAACTACCATTGTTCATGCAAGAGGTTTGTGTACAATCTTCATCGTTGATTTCACAATTTGTTCCAGAAAAACCTAATGGGCAAGTACAGGTGTAGGAATTAACATAATCATTGCAGGTTGCTCCATTTTGACAAGGACTCGAGTCACATTCATTAAGATCACGTTGACAATTGCTGCCTCCAAAACCATCAACACAGAGACATGTATACTCCCCAATGTCATCAAAACATGTACCACCATTAAGGCAGGGTTGCTTGGCACAATCATCAGTGTTAACAATACAGTCTCGACCTTCATATCCAATCGAGCACTCACAGGAATAGGAGCCGTTGGTGTTATGGCAAGTGGCTCCGTTTTTACAAGGAGATGGAGATACATTACACTCATTGATGTCTTCATCACAGAGGCGTCCAGTGTAACCTAATTCACACTCACAGGTAAAGTCCAGGAAGTTTGCTGTTGGTGTGCAGCGAGCTTTGTGACGACACTTGTTGGGTGAACACGGGTCCATACGTACTTCACAGTTCTGTCCGGTGTGGGGAAGTTCACAAACACATTTGTATGTGTTTACCATGTCAATACATGTGCCTCCATTCCTGCAAGGTCTGCTGTGGCAGTCATCAATATTAGCTTCACAATTCCTACCAGAGAAGCCAGGTTGGCAGGTGCAAGAGTATGCATTGAGAGAATCATGACAAGTACCACCATGCTGACAGGGATTGGACTGACACTCATCAATTTCATGTTCACATCGATGACCTGTGAAACCTGCAGGACACTTGCAGATAAATCTATTGACATCATCATAACAGGAACCACCATTAAGACAAGGGTCACTGGCACACTCATTGACATTGGACAGACAACGTGCATCATAATAACCTGATGGACATTGGCAGCGGAAGCCATCCACCTGATCAATACACACTCCACCATTTGCACAAGGCTGAGAGAGACAGTCATCAATGTTGGTCTCACAATGACGTCCTGTGTAGCCTGGTTCACACTCGCACCAATATTCATTAATACCATCTTTACATTTGGCACCATTATGACAAGGGTTACTGAAGCATTCATTGATGTTATATTCACAGTTGACTCCAGCAGTACCATTGGGGCAGATACAACTATACCTGTTGACGAGATTTTTGCAGCTACCTCCATGTTGACAAGGAGTTGACAAACATTCATCTATTTCAGTCTGACATAACAGGCCGGTATATCCAGCATGGCAAGAACAAGTAAAGGAGTTATTCCCATCAATACAGATACCATGGCGACATGGTGAGGACAAACAGTCATCAATATTGGTTTCACATTTGGTACCGGTGAATCCTGGGCTGCAGCGACATGTGTATCCAGCCACACGGTCAACACAGGTGCCTCCATGTTGACATGGGTCAGTAACACAGTCATCAATGTTGATGTGACACTGACGACCTGTGAACCCTTGGGGACAGTTACATCTGTAGTCATTGATGAGGTCACTACACACACCACCATTATGACAGGGACGTGAAGCACATTCATCCACATCGTCTTCACAGTGCTGACCCGTGTATCCTGTAGAGAGGAAGTAAACTTGTAAAATATATAATTAAAGGTTCAACAAAATAATGCTAAAAATATCACTGTCTCACTTGAATGGCTTGTCAAAATTATTTAACATTAGACCACTGATACAAAAGCTTTGATAAAATATGCTTTATTACTAAAGCCATTATGAGACTATACATCATTTATAGTTTATTATACATATTTTATTAATTAATCACCACATTCATTTTAGTTTCCTTCGCAGACATGGATAGCCTAATGCTCAAAACTATATAAATATCGATCTGCCTTAGTGTATTATCATGGTATGTTAATTAATGTGAAGGCTCTAATAACAATATCATAAACTGGTTAATGACTATATCACGACCTCTTTCCAGGCTAGATGACAACCAGATAACCCATGAATAAATCAATCAATAAACAGAATTATGATTAGTTTATTTACATAATTCTCATCTTGGCATCCTATGATCAGTATGGAAAGAGGAAGCGGATGTTAAATATTGATAAATAATCTTTGAAGAGGAGCAGCATTTATTCTGATAATTTCTAAAGACTCCACTATATAAGTAGTTTGCTAGCGGTTATCAAGGCCAATGTTGTGTGTATTACTGTATGGATCTCGCTTGCCTTCATTTTCTGCCTCGTATTTGTGACCATATCAACAAAGTACCAAAGTAGTCCTTTCCGTGGTAGTGTTCCGAGCGACTGTGTTACTACTGCAGGTAAGGGTTAGTATCAGATAGACTCGCCCTCACCAAATAGACCTTAGGGACACAGCCAGCAAAGCGAGGGTCGTGTGCCTGAGAAAGTGTGGCCGAGGGGGGCTGCCATCACGAAGAGAGATGCCAAACTACCCACACCAAACACCATTTAAACATAATAGGTCAACCCGTACTCAGTTCAGTTCATTTTTCCCTCGGTAATTATGACGTTGGTAATACTTCCAACTGACCCATACCACAAACCCAATAAGTTACAGGAATGGTAAAACTGGTGGAACAAGATGGTGTCTGGAAGGATGAACAAAGGATCTTGGTGGGGAGGGGGAATGGTAATGGGTGGGGGGGTGGAGAGGGAAGGGGAGGGGAGGGAGTCGATATGCCACCTGATGCCCGTCGTCGTCGTCACATTGCCACACACCACTGGACTAAAACATTTACCTTCCTCAGTTTTACAGTCAGTCTTTTATTTATCTTTGATTAATATATGAAAACACGAACCCATAATAATGCTACAAATAACTATATATATATAAATGAATTAATAATCTACCCACTGTACTCCCTATAACAATAATAACGGAAATGGATACCGAGTAAGTTTGCAAACTCTTTTCTCAATTCTCCTTCCCTTCTCATCCCCCTTGGTCCCTGCCCCTCGCCCCCGACCCTTCCAATCTTCCCTATCCCTGCTCACCCACGGGGTCCCCTACTCCCCTAATCACCCCACCCACCTACCATTCCTCCCTATCCTTGCACACCCACCAACCCCAACCACACCTCCCCCCACCCACTCTGGGCACGCCAACCACCCGGTCCAACAACACTGAGTGGCCCTAACACCCCCCTCCTCCCCGGCCCCATCTCCTCTCTACCCTCCATCCTGCCATAACCACTTACCTACCACGCTGTACGATAATACACACGCTTTAACTACAAGCTTCAAACGTGTACAGCTGTTGTGGACAATACAATTATTCTTATTTTCTCTTCTCATATCTTTCGAATGACACTGTGAAGCCCTGAAACATCCCACAATCATTACTAACGAGTCATTACTCTCTCTCTCTCTCTCTCTCTCTTCCTCTCTCTGTAACCTCTCACTTATTTAATTAAGGTTTTTGGTACAGTTCCAACGGTGTGTAATTGGTAAAAGTTTCATGAACTACTCGTATGCCACAACCAACAACACCTACCCAGCTTTGAGTATTCATTTTCGTATGGATTATATTGTATGGATTATATTATATTATATTGTTCCCGTACTAAGTATAAACAACAAGCCTAAAACATTTTGAAAAACAACTTCTATGACTCGCACCAAACAGGCTGAAGTATATACTATAACTGTACTTGGAGGGTAAGAAAAAGGAAGGAGAAGGAGGCGAGAATAAGTAAAAGGAGGAGGGAGAGAGTAAGAAGAGGAGGGAGAGTAAAAAGAGAAGGAGGGAGAGTAAAAAGAGAAGGAGGGAGAGTAAAAAGAGAAGGAGGGAGAGTAAGAGGAGTTACATAGAATCACAGACCACAACAGATCTTACGGTCCACACGGGGAGGGAGAGAGTAAGAAGGGAAGGAGGGAGAGAGTAAAATAAGAAAGAGGGGAGAAAGAGTAAATGAGAGAGTAGTATGGAAGAGAGAAAGAAGAGTGAAATGAGAGAGTAATAAGATGGGGAGAATGAGAGGGGTGGTGGGTGGTAGTGGTGTGGGTAAAAGCAAGGTCAGTGTGGACAAAACCTACCTACCTACCTACCTAACCCACCCACCACCCACCTACCTACCTAACCCATCACCCACCTACCTACCTACCTAACCCACCACCCACCTACCTACCTAACCCACCACCCACCCACCTACCTAACCCATCACCTACTTACCTACCTACCTACCTAACCCACCCACCACCCACCTACCTACCTAACCCATCACCTACTTACCTACCTACCTACCTAACCCATCACCTACTTACCTACCTACCTACCTAACCCACCACCTACTTACCTACCTAACCCACCACCCACCTACCTACCTAACCCACCACCTACCTACTTACCTACCTAACCTAACCCACCACCCACCCACCTACCTAACCCACCACCTACCTACCTACCTAACCCACCTACCTACCTAACCCATCACCTACTTACCTACCTACCTACCTAACCCACCCACCACCCACCTACCTAACCCATCACCTACTTATCTACCTACCTACCTACCCACCTTAAGCCCCCACTTCCCATTCTCATATTCCAACCCTATCGTTTTTCATTCATCAACCAATCCACCCCATCATTTCCAAACCCCATTTCCCCCCATTCTCATCTACCAACCCCATTTTTTTTGCATTCATCTCCCATCCCCTACACTCTCTACTTCTTTACCTTACCAATTCAACTCTTTCCTCAGCTGTCACCTTTTCTAAACTTGGCAAATCTCATTATTTAAAAGAGCCTCACTGCCCTCACATCATATTTATTATCAATCTCACAGCTTCATATGGCAATTTATATACTCGGTAAAATATAATCAGAAGGAAGATGCGAGGTGCCACCATATATGAGAGAGAGAGAGAGAGAGAGAGAGAGAGAGAGAGAGAGAGAGACTAGGGTGAGATAATTGTCGGTGAAAGAGCAAATGATATTAGTGGTATTACGACACACTGGAAAGAGAGAGAGAGTTTGAGAGTGTGTGTGTGTGTGTGTGTTTACCTATTTGTATCTTTACAGGATTAAGTCAAGCTCGTAATTATTATATTTTTCTTTAAAGTTATGTATGTTTTTGACACACATCACTTCTGGTAATGTGTGTGTGTGTGTGTGTGTGTGTGTGTGTGTGTGTGAAAAGAGAAACAATACGAGTGGGTAAAAACAATAAGAAAAGTATGACACTACACACACACAATATAAAAATAGGAGAGAGAGAGAGAGAGAGAGAGAGAGAGAGAGAGAGAGAGAGAGAGAGAGAGGATGAGACGATACCGTAAGAAGATGTGAGAAAGAGGAGAGGGAGGTGAAGGATAGAGATAAAGTTAACAGAGAGAGAGAGAGAGAGAAAGAGAGAGGGAAGGAGGAGGAGGAGGCTAGAGGGGTGTGGTGGTGGTGGGTAGTTTAGTCACGATTCGCCCCGCCTTTACTTCCACCAACAAGATGGCTCCCTTCTCTCTCTCTCTCTCTCTCTCTCTCTCTCTCTCTCACTTCTTCCCCCTTCCCCCCTCTCTCTCTGCATCCCTCATATTTCTTTCCCTATCTACCTAACTCTCCCCCCTCCTCTCTCTCTACATATACAGTAAGTTAACCCATCCTATCATGAAGCAATATCGAGGCAAGTGATCACACAACAACAACAACAACAACAACAATATAATTACCAACACCAATCACCCAACGCACCAAAACGAGAAACTTAATAAGAACCTTTTACTTACTAACTTTATCTTACCCTCTGACCTTCCTTCTTGTACCGCTACTAAATTTCTAAACTCAGGAAACACACAACATACAGAGAGAGAGAGAGAGAGAGAGAGAGAGAGAGAGAGAGAGAGAGAGAGAGATCCAAAGCCAAGGTGATCTTCCCATTAATTGTAAAGTTTTTCGATTTCCTTGACGCTGAGTAGGATCGAGTGTGGTTTACTGTATGTACAATTGGGGGTCAATCGTTTATACTCCATCTCCCCCGTCGTATCCTAGTTGCCTGACGCTGAGAGAATAGCCTAGTGTAATGGTGGATCCAGAGTTACTACATCAAGCGAGGTAGAAAATAAAATATACGTATGTGTTGGCCATTCGGGAAAATGAAATACAATAAAATAACCTGTTATCGAAAAAAAATATATATACATAGGTTGTGTATTTGGGAAGAGTTTGGCGGGAAAATGTGTGTGTGAGAGAGATGGTTTGTGTGTGAGAGAGAGATGGTTTGTGTGTGTGTGTGAGAGTGTGTGTGTGAGAGAGAGATAATGTGTGTATGTGTGTTAGAGACAGAGCTTGTTATGTGTATGTGTGTGTGAGAGATATAGTGTATGTAAGTGTGTGTGTGTGTGTGTGTGTGTGTGTGTGTGTGAAGACGTACTAACCTGGCATACAGACACATCTAAAGGCTCCCCTCTCGTCCAGACAAGTGCCTTGGTTGTGACACGGGTTACTCTCACATTCATTAATGTTGATCTCACACCTCGGACCAGTGAACCCCTTCGAACAATCACACCTGTATATAAAAAAACATAGATTAGTTATATAGTAATTACAAGTAGTTATTCACACCTGTATACAAAGACATACAGGTTAGTTATACAGTAATTACAAGTAGTTATTCACACCTGTATATAAAACACATACAGGTTAGTTGTACAGTAATTACAAGTAGTTATTCATACCTGTATACAAAGACATACAGGTTAGTTATACAGTAATTACAAGTAGTTATTCACACCTGCATACAAAGACATACAGGTTAGTTATATAGTAATTACAAGCAGTCATTCACACCTGTATACAAATATATACAGGTTAGTTATACAGTAATTACAAACAGTCATTCACACCTGTATACAAAGAAATACTTATTACAGTTATCATTACAATAATAGTTTTGTTATTCACTTTTCTTCAACAAGGGAGGAGAAACATCTGGTTAAAAATATTATTGACACTGTATGTAAGTTACTTGTTTTGAATTGTTCAATGTAATAATAGTAGTAGATAAAAATATTTCTTACACATCTACAGAATTCAAAGATAGTGAAGTTTAAATTGTACCTATTACTTCAGAAGAAATGAATAAAGAACAAATTAGATAAACATTTCAGAGAATGTTGTTTGAAGACTTACAGATTCAGCAACAAACAGAATATTGACTCAACAAACAAACTGTATGTATAGAATCAATTAAGGGTAGAAAATTAATATTGTGTTGGTAAATCAGGAGTAAATGAATCCTCCAAACTATTCCAAGCAACAGAACACCATTATCTTTGTTCATATGGTCCTGTTTCCTGGCATACTTTGAAGGAATCAAAGACACTCCAATGTAAACAAAAAAAGTGAAAAAACTGAGCCTCTTATAAGACCCAAAACACTTCAATGTAACCAAAAAAAGTGAAAAACTGACCCCTTATAGACCCAAAACACTGATATCAACAAAAAAAGTGAAAAACTGACCCCCTTATAGACCCAAAACACTGATGTCAACAATACTAACCTGAATGATCCTGGGGTATTAACACATGTACCATTGTGTTCACAGGGAAGGCCTTCCTGACACTCGTCTATGTCTTGGGTACAATCAACACCTTTATATCCAGGTGGACAAGTACAGATGTAGCCTCCATCGATGGGTGAAGTGTCACACATGGACCCTGGGTGACATGGGTTGCTGGCACACGCATCATCCAGGTGACATAACAAACCAGTCTGGTAACAAACATATATACATACAGTTAATACACCTTTATATACTGACAACACTAACACACACAAACACACATACATACAGTGCCTCAGTTATACACCTTTATATACTGACAACACTACACTAGCACGCACACACACACACACACACACACACATACATACAGTGCCTCAGTTATACACCTTTATATACTGACAACACTTAACATACATACACATTACACACACACACAGTGCCTCAGTTATACACCTTTATATACTGACAACACTTAACATACAATACACATTATGCACACACATAGTGCCTCGGTTTTACACCTTCAAATACTCACAACACACAAACACACACACACCTTGCCCGGGGTACATTGGCAGAGGAAGGATCCGACACGGTCAATACAAGTGGCCCCATTGAAGCAAGCAGCGCCGGTACAGTCGTCGATGTTTTCAGAGCAATCCTCACCTGTCCATCCGTTTACACAGATACACGAGAACCCACCAGGAGTATTGGTACACGTGGCGCCATTCTGAAGGGACAAACCAGAATCATAAACACAATATTCATGCTGTTGATGTTTGTAGTGGTGATGGTGATGGAGGAAATATTGTTGTTGTTAGTGGTGGTGATGGAGATGGTAGTGGTGAAAATATAATTGTTGTTGATAGTGGAGATGGTGTTGTTGTTATTGTTGTTGATGATGGTAGTGATGGTGATGATGATTGTAATGGTGTTGGTAATAATAATAACATTGTATTTGTTGCTGATACTAACCTTACATATGGTGGGTTTGAGGGCACATTCATCCACATCTTGGGTACAATACGGTCCAGTAAAGGTGGGAGGACAGGCACACGTGTATGTATTGACACCATCGACACATGTGGCACCATTCTGACATCGGTGGTTGTGGCAGTCGTCTATGTTCACCTCACAGTTGTGGCCAGTAAACCCTACAAGGAAAAAAAATGAAAACAATATTATAACATTGATAAATATAACGAGATTTTTAACGTGAGTGTGGTGGAGGGAGGAGGAGGTATAAAGGAAGGAATGGGGGTTGGGGGGATGGTGGGGATGGATGGATGGAGGGAGGGAGGAATGGGAGTTGAGGAAGAAGTGGATGGTGGAGTAGGAGGAAAAATGGTGGTGGAAAATAAAAAAAATAGAGGAAAAAGAGAAGAGGGAAGGGGAAATAGTATAGAAGTGTGAAGAAGAATAGAGTAAGAAGATAGGAGGAGGAGAGTAAGAAGATAGGAGGAGAGAGAAGAAGATAGGAGGAGAGAGAAGAAGATAGGAGGAGGAGAGAGAAGAAGATAGGAGGAGGAGAGAGAAGAAGATAGGAGGAGGAGAGAGAGTGAATAAAAGATAAGACAGTGAGG